>DVVJ01001605.1:0-11034 GCA_018234505.1 Junonia neildi neildi
TGAATGTCCGTATATTATGATGGAAACTACGGAACCCTTCATGCGCGTGGCTCGACACGCACTTGGCTAATTATTTTATTTTTCAATCACTAGTAACAACCCAATAGCAGTAGCTAAGCGTGACCGCGACATGTTTTCAAGTTATCAACCGATAGCTATGACTGTCAGTGTATATCGTGACTGAATATCTAAAGTCTACAAGTAGTACAAAACTATTATGATAATGGAACGCCAATGAAGAAAGCCCCTTTTATTTTAAGGGACCCCAACAAAGTACAGCAAATAATTGAAAAACCTTTTTATTTCATTATTTTTTTTCATTTCACAGTAAAAAAAAAACTAAACACGCATTAAAGATTACCAACATTGTTTTAGCGTTTCATTCAAAGTCGCCTTATTTTCAACTTTTTAAAATCTCATAGTATAATTTTGTGGAAGATTATGTGTATGTCAATTCTGTGAAACCCCTAGGTTACGCGGAACTCAGGCCAATTTTTTTTTTATTATAGAGCAACCCTACTACTTATTAATAGGGCAAAGCAATTGCAATAGGGCGCTCGCTCTAATGATCTCTACGTAGTACGTGTACGTAGAAATGGAAATATAGAGTAGATTAATCTCCTGTTTATCTCTATTCTCTCTTCGTGGACGTTACTTAAGTGTGTAATTAGAATATGACCGAAATAGGTATAAGTACAAATAATAGATATATAGGTAGGTACCTAAACAAAACTAAAAGCAAAGAATGAAAAAATTGAATTATATTTTTCCTACTCGTATGATATGAAACATCTAATAATGTCTTTACATTTTTATAGTTACATTAATTATTATACTTTTCTTAAAACATGACATTATTTTAAATTAAAGTTATAGCTGGCAATCACTAGCTGGTAGCTTAATAACAACCTTCAAGGTTGTAAAATAATTTTTACAAGTTCAGCCAAAGTCCATCAGCTTATAGCACATCTATAGTTATAACACATCATCGCTTACATACTTTAACCCTGAAATGTTATTTTTTATTTTAGCAACCACTCAAAACATGTTTACGTACCTACGACAAAGTTGAACAGATGTGATATAGATAGATATATTGTATAGAAGCTGTAATTACCAGTATCTTTATAAGGGCATCAAACAGACATTAATTTTTTAAACTATAAATTGTAGTCATAAAATATGTATTATTTATTACCTTTTTTTTAAAACATTTTAGAATTTTCTATATTTTTTATTGACATATTTACAGTATCGAAACGCAAATAATAAATTGTCTCTTCAATGAATATATTCCTATATTAATTACACAAATATATTTATGGATTTCAGTCTAAATATTTAGACAATAATACATTAATGTCCTAAAGAAAACTTATTATTGATGACATGATAAACAACCCTTACCTATGAGATATCCAATAACTTTATCGTATAAAGTACCTATTTATGTACCTAATATACTTAAGTGCATTTTGAAACTTTTATACGTAAATAAAAATATATCTTATTATTTTTATTATAACTTTATTAGCTCTGGTGCGTGAATTGTCGTATATGACATAGATTTTATATTATTCGGTATACCTATATTGATACATATGTCTAAATATCGAATACAATACACACATTTATTAAGCTTATAATGAAATACTGTCTTTGAGAATTGAGAGATTAAAAGTGAATACACTCCTTACATTCAGATGACGCCTTACTGGATTATTGTTTATCCATCATTTATCTTTGTGATATCGAAAGACAAGTTAACCAGTTATTTTTAAAAGTTGGTAGAAACTTGTAATGTCACGAATAAGTATTTGCATTTGCAAATATTGGCATATTTTTAAAATTCGTATTTATCGTCGCAAGCGTCGATGCTAATATTTCGTTATGATCGTAGAGCAATAACGGATATGACAAATATCAATGTTTACAGGAGAGCCATTTCAAATACTTTATATATTCAATTTACCTACTATGAAATTTTTTATCAGATCAGTCAACGTACCCATTGAATAACTTGACATCAGGAATACAGGTTATTTTCAACGCCATTATAATATTTATACAATGCAATGTCCTAAAACAGTAAACAGTTAATTTCTTTTTTTTCACCTCGATGATATAGGTACCTACCTATTTAACGATTATAATGGCTCCTAAAATTAAAAAAAAAAACAAGATATCGCATAAAATAAGACTTCTGGTTATTAATACAATAATATTAAAAGAGAATTTTAATTTTTTACCACTTTTATTTTAGTTTTGAAATTGTTGCTACTAACGTACCTACTTACCAAAAATGTTCTGTACAAAATTATAAAATATACGAGTAGGTACAATTACAATGAAGAAATTATATTTGAAACCCTCGCTTTTAATATACACAAAGTGATAACTTAAAACTGTACCCCGATAATAATTAAACAATAATGAATATATAGCCACATGTAGAGGCAGCTAAATTAAAATGCAAATTTTATTCATTAATCAATTAAACAAAACAACTTGTACTCGTATGTACACGAATATTTAAATATGTTAAATAAGGTCAAATATTCTAAATACCAATAATAAAGCTTCTATAAATAATTGAACAGTACAATCCATACGAACACAATAATAATAAGAAAAATCGCTGCACAAGTATTCTGCGTCTGTTACTTAAACACTGGGGCCATTGCCCTACTTAAATGTATCGTTGACACACAGACGTCTGTGTAAGAGCAACAATACATAGCTTTGTAAGGTATTTTAATTTATAAAACTCGTTTAATGTTTTATAGTCTGGAAAATGTCTTTTTGCAGGTGCGAAGAGTTCTTAGTGCAACTAACCGCGAGTCGCGAGCTCGGTTCCATATTACGTAATTAGACGTGCAGCCAATGACCCACTTAGGAGATTACTGTACTAACGACAATAAAAATATATTAATGTAACACAAATATGTACTTGTGAATGACCTATTATCATTTGTTTCGTAATATTTTTGCATTTCCAAACTAATATTTTGTGATTATAATAAGTCGGGTGTTGTAATAAGTACATTCTTGTTACGTCATAACCTACTTGCAGAATAATTACAGCGACTGATTTTAGCCTTATCATCAAAACAAAATTAAAACCGATTTACATTATAGAAAAGAAAACCATACGTAGAAGATTTTTGATATTAATATGAAATGAATATACTCGTACAGCGTAATATGTAGTTGTTAATTAAAAGTAAATTACCTGGATAAAATATATTCGCTTGTTTGTACATTTCTTCGATATCTTATCTTAACTATCTATCTAATCAGAAGCGGATGAGACAATGTGTAACGTTATTTAGTATCATATGCTGACGAGTAAAACGTGAAGAAATGTTTTTCTACATCATTAGGTGACCATTCACTGTACTCTACTATAGCACGTAACATAATTGGATGTGACGAAATGACTCAATATCGAACCGATAACTTTTTAAATTGATTAAAATTACCTGAATGACTATTTGTGTTTACATTGTTGCGACTTTGTTTATTTAAGATAAAATCACGCCATTGGAAAGGTACATTAACCTTATCATACTTCTAACACCTCCTTTAACAGCGTGCCAAAAATAAAATATTTTGCTATATTAAGGATATCAACATTATAAAGCTACTTTCTATAAAATTATATCATGTCATCTGATTTCCTACGAGTGTCAGACACTTCTTTATATTTCTATACTCGACTCTACCATACTTAACTAATGTGTGGCCGTATTTTTGTTGTTTAACATATTTATTTAATACGCGCGTTTTTTACTTTACATAAAACGAGTATGATTATCTACTTTTATATTATCCATGAAAATTAATTATAAATTGATAAAAATATCTCTGACAAAATAAGACGCTTTCGAATGTAAGAATAATTGCCTATCTTAAGACTACAATTCCTAGTATGTATTAATTTCCGCGGCAGTTTTATCTTTCGGTATACTTTATCAGTTTTATCATTGAGTTGACGTTCGCAAACTGTATGTGTCAACAAAACGAAATAGACTGATACAAGTAGGTCAATGTGAAAAACTCCAGCGTGAAATTAATATCTTCGTATTTAAAACACTTTTTTATCGTACGTAGGCTTATCAGTTCTTACAGTTATCATGAATTACTCAGACAGCTTTTATTTAAATTATAGGTAACTAGGTATGTTATAAGTAAATATAGATGAAGAAATCGTTACATATCAAAAATAAATAACGTTTTTTATACATATCAACGTGTTCATATTAAATATGTATATTATGTGACCTTCGGAGTTAGATTATAAGGTCATCATTTTGTCGATTTGAACGTCTGGTCACAAATTTCGAACATATTGCCAACAAGCACGTGTTGCATTCAATCTTATCGTCAAATATAATCGTTTCGGCCCTCGAAACGTGAGACATAAGGTTTACATTACTGTCGCGTATGCTGATAACCATTTTGATAAAAACACTTTTAATTTATTACAATTTCGTAATTCCAATAGGACTTTTCTCATCACCCATTTAAATAAAACTGTACTTAACTAATTTTACATTATATAAAATATTGCTGGTGGGTTTTTCGACGATTTTGTTTGTTAACGATAACTCGATGCCAAAGTAAAATACTTATATAATTATTTATTTATTATTTAATAATTATGTAAGTTACGATTGAGTTTAATTTTAATGTTAAATTTACTCCGCATTAAACCTTGTTAGGCAGAAACAAGACAAAAATTGTACATAATACTAGTAGTAATAGGTAATGGATAATAATATGACGTTTATGGCCCACATACACGAGGAAAACAAATTTTCTAATGTCTACACGGACAATATTTTTTTTTCGCAAAACACTGCACGAATGAATGGTCAAAAAAATTAGTGAAATTTTTACGCGAACTTTTGGTAGGTACCTACCTCGTCGGCATTATGCAAATCCTATATTTTCATACGTTCTATTTGTAACGAATAAAAAGTCTTTGCCTATCGTGTCTCATGTATGGGCCAGTATGGTCACTGGTCACTAGTACTCAGCTTGTGTGGGAATGTGAGATGCAACGTAATATTTTATACATTTTAAGACTTAAATATAAGTAACCTACCTCAACAAACTGGCTATCTGATTTTATATAAAATTATATCTGATATCGATAAAAACTGACATATGTCTATGAAAACAATATAATAATAAACTTAAATGCATCTTGCATCTCCCTACCTAATACTTATTATAGAGGCGAAAATTTGTAAGTTTGGATGTTTGTTACTCTTTCACGAAAAAACGGCTGAATCGATGCCGAATTTAAAATGGTGATATGTTATACCTAGACTTAGGAGTTAGGAATCACAAACATACATTTCATTCCGAAAATTAAAGTTGCCGCGGAAATTAGACACATACAATCATCATAGATGTGGACGAGGTCGCGGAAGCAACTAAATTACAAAAAAATATACTTATAAACAATAAATATAAAATAGAGTCTAAACATTGCATAGGTGCCTATTATAAAACTAGCTACGAACTAATAAAATAGCCAATTAATACGTATAGTCAAGACCAGTATACGACCTTTGCTTGCAACAGGTCGTTCATCCACTTCCTTGCAAAATTGCAATGAAGGACGATGACTGACCGACCTCTCTGACTGTCATAAATTACTTAACTTTCGAAACGTAAAAATATTTTTTCTAAATCAATGATTAAAAACAACAAACCGTTTTCTGACCGAAGTAACATTCTTACCATATTCGTTTTTGATAATTTTGGTCTTTACTATCGCTTTTTTTTTCAAAAACACTTTTTCAGTGTGAAATACTTTTGACTAAAAGATACTTACGTTTGTATATTTTTAAATGCACTAATCTCAAAAACTGCAAATGCTTTTTCTTTTTGCTGGTTGTTTTTTAGATTAATATACCCATTAAAAATATATGACATACATAACTAATAACAAATATTATATTCCTGCAATTGCGATAGCATGTTAGGTCGAAGTAGGCTTGGGT
Organism: Junonia neildi neildi; assembly: GCA_018234505.1. Classification (NCBI taxonomy): domain Eukaryota; kingdom Metazoa; phylum Arthropoda; class Insecta; order Lepidoptera; family Nymphalidae; genus Junonia; species Junonia neildi. The sequence continues at coordinate 6,018 of DVVJ01001605.1, forward strand.
GAAAAATCGAAATTAAAAAAAAGCAACCATAGCTCGAAATCTCGATAATTAATATTTTTATAACAACAGTGTTGGCGCATTAGTCACTGCAACTGATTGAAGCGCTTCGATCGCGGGTTTGTCTATCGTGGTCTTGGTGTTTGTGTTTGTGTTGTGAGTGTCTTCCGGACTTCATTCGGTTTCAAGATATAATGATCTTACTGGGAGTCGTAGAGTTTTTAACGTTAACATTTAAAAAATGAGTTGAATCGATTTCGTTTCGGTTCAAAAAGGTCATCCTTAAAGTGCTTCACAAAAAGCCAACAAACATAAACAGTAACTACGAAAGAGTATGAGTGCAACTTCTACTTCTGCTGACTGCAAAAAAAATATCCGTAAAATGCCTCACAGAACCGCAGAAAGTCAACAAAATTAAATATTTCGATATTTACCTATATGTATGTAAATGTATGTCAAAATATCGATATTTTACACCATATGTGTAGATATAGCTTTAACAGATATCGATACAATAGATATCGATTTTTTTTTCATATACTCATTCCAAGGGTGGGGACGCATTAATTACTTGATAAAAATCAAATATAGAAAAGAAAAAATAAAGAAATTTGACGCGATGACATCATGTAGGTATCTATCACAGTTAGTGTGTAAAATATAAAAATTAAAAACGCATCCATAAAATTCAATAAAAATATTAAATTCAAAAAAGTTCAAAATAAAAGCAATCAATCAATTGGAAAAGTAACAAAAAAGTAATATGTAGATATTTTGTCAATGAGGTCAAGGTTTTATAAAATTATATATCTATTTATATCAATATTGTATAAGCTGTACTAACGTCACACTATATTACGCCATCTATCGCAGAAATGCGAGAAACCACTCAGTACAGCAGAACAGTCAGTGACTAATAACGAGTAGGGAGCATGTAAAGGTAGTTAAAAATATAAAGTTATGTTTCAGTCTCCGCTATAAGATCCTATGATGACATTTTATGAAATAAAGTAGCATATTCTGTTTCTCAAACTTGAACTAGACAAAAAGTGTAGTTTTACGAGTATGAAGTAATAGTGATATAGTTGTGTGTGTTCCGCACGTCTTGTGTCAGTTCCCTCGACACAGGTATCTCGATGTTATCTCATCCCCGCCTTAAACAAAAAGTGTTTTTTCAGTGCATTATATTGTAAAACTTTTTTTTCAGACACCACGAAAATGGCTCTAATTCTACAATATATTAATGATATGCACGTTTTTATGGATAAATATGGAGGTGAGTTTCTGATATTATTGTCAACCTATTATGCGATAGTTGATTCTCATAAGTACCTATTAAATAAAAAGTATACTTCTGATTTAATATTACCATAACAAGATAAAATTATTATTTATCGTTACATGACTTTGAGGACTATAACACTGTAGTTCATAGTAAAATTTATTAAAAATAAAACCATATTGATACCAGATTTTCGTAACCTCACCAAGAACTGTCGAATGAGATTTCATAATTAATTCATATCAATAATACGAAATTTAAATGTGCAATTTATTTGCATTTATCATTTCAAAATTGTGTTTCCAATATTTGAATAAAACATGAAAAATAATCATATTAGTCTGCTACTTTGATATTGCTACATTTTATAAAGATATAATATTGCAGTTAAATTATATTGTATATAATAATAATAATAAAAATATATTAGCTCGTACTTAAAGAAATATTTATTTTTCAGATCCTCGGACAAATCCATGGTTCCTGATGAGTTCCCCATTTCCTACATTATTAATATGTTTAAGTTATGTTTTTCTAGTCAAGGTAATTGTTTGTGATCATGATATAATTTTTGGTACAACATTTTAGATGTCGATCTGCATATAAAATCAATTAAAAGGCATTTAGCCACAAATTATCAATTTAGAAATTCATATCAAAGAGCCTTTTTAACAAGTAGCGGTAGACAATATCAATAAAATCAATTGCTATATTCTTCTTAATTTCAATGAGTTTATTAAAAAATATATTTATTATAATCCATTTTTTTTCTTGCTTTTTCAGGTTCTAGGCCCACGTTTTATGGAAAACAGAAAACCCTATGAATTAAAAAATCTTTTAATAGTTTACAACTTTTCACAAGTATTGTTCAGTGCATGGCTATTCTATGAGGTAAGTTTCCTAATAGTTAATTTTGTTAAGTTTACGCCACAAATATTACACTTTACATACATATATTAAAAATGTTCTATTAAGTCATGTTTTATGTTCAGTCAAGGTTATTGTGTTTTTGATTCATGATTTGAAACAATGTAATGTACTATAATTACTAGGGTGTGAATGTTACAGCTCTGGCAAACAACATTGCCACACATTTAATCATTGGAGTTGCAAGTTTTTAAATTTTAATTAAAATCTCTACTAATAAATAAAAGCATCTGCATTTAATCTGTATAAACATTTATAAAACAAAGTTGTAGTTAAAAGCTGGACAGATTTTGATGCAACTCTTAATGACATATGTATGAACTTAGGCTACTTTAATTTTAGGAAAACATTTAGAATTTTACACAACAAAAAGATCCATATATTACTACAAAATTTGACATATTTTAATAGAAGTAAGTCAAGTCAATCTGAGTATTTTGTAAATATTAATTTACTAATTACTATAGCCATTAATTTTTTGTGTATATAATTTATACATACAAATACAAATATTATAGTTATTATTATTTTAGTTTTCAATTTTAAAATGTACATTTTACTATTTAGTCAAAAGAAAATCACAATAATTTAATATACCTACCTATCATAATGCTGGTTAGTAATTGAACATATGGATAACAATAATTTTTTTCAGTGACCTCATTTTTACAGGAAAGTATATTAAATTTAATATTTAACTGTGAAACTGTATGACTTGATGTGTACGTTGAGTTTTGATTGAATGAAGTTCAGAATTAAAGTAGCTTATATCCACTAAAACATCATATACTGGTTGTGTAGTGGGTGATACAGAGGGATGCAGCAGTGAAATAAATATGTCATAATAAAAAGATTAAATTCTATTAAGTAATTCTTACGAGGTATTAAAATAGTTCTCATAATAATAATGACCTCTCTTCCTGTCATATATTACTCATTCATAGTAGCATATATGCACATTAATTAATACATTATACATTGTTTAGCAAGAAATTGTGTGCATTCATTAAAAAATAATTTCAAGATCCTATTGTTATACTTACATCATGTTTGTTGAGTTATGAAAATTTCAAGGTTTAACGGCAAAAAGTTGTCATTAGTTTAAATTTAATAATTATTATTTGAACTATTTTTAAGCTTAAGGTTAAACATAACTCATATTATACTGCTATTTTTAATATAATAACAAAACTGTGATATTCCCCCACTTATGACCACAGGATGTTAACATAAAATTCCATTCTTTTTAATCTTTTGGTAAAGGCATTTTTAGAAATATTACTTAGTAGTTGTTAAGTGTATAATGATTAAAATAATGAGAGTGTGGTTAACTTGTAGTTTAGTAGCTATAAATTTATTTAATATAATGTACCCAGAGCTTGATGGGAGGCTGGCTGAATCATTACAGCTTACGATGCCAACCTGTGGACTACACTGACAATCCTATTGCTAATAGAGTAAGTGATGAACGAACAGCAATGTACAGCTCGGATGATGATCAAAACTAACCTCATTGTATATAGACATTGATCATTTATTTCAGGAATCTATCTAGCTGTACATAGAGCTCGATACAGGGTTTTAAGGGTATACAAAATTTATGAAATGTATGCGTTAAGTTATTATAAACTAACATTAAGTGTGAATGCATAGTCAAATGTGTAACTTTAAATATTAAAATTTATAAAAGTGAGGTGCAACGAACTAAATGCCGGCTTGATAACGTTATCAGTTACGAAATTTAATAAAGCACTTCGGTAATCTTTGTACTTTGCTATTTACGCATGTGACACGCATTCACTCTTATAATACTATTACGTACGTGAGTAGCAGTCGGCAGGACTGTTGGTATATGGTGATTAACCAAGGGTCTGCGTGCGAGTCACGCAGCGCCCTGCTATGCAAATATAGGAATAACACAGGGCCAGGTGTCGGCATATTGTTTCAGATCGGGGCCGCTGGCTGGTTCACAGGCAGGTATAGCTTTCAGTGTCAGCCGGTCGACCACTCGAAAAGTCCACAAACGATGAGGGTGAATTATCTATAGTTTTTAACCCAAGTTAGCCTTTTTCGGTGTTTTCCATCCCTTAGTAAAATCACTTAGTATTCCCCAATGTCTACACAGCCAACTCACTTATACCATTAACTAACACTAAACTTCGTATAAATTTACGTTACAATTATAAATCTAAATTGATATCCGTTTTTGCCTTACGAGGCTCTATTTCGAACTGATTTAAAGTACACTGATCTGGCCCCTCGATCTAAATATTTATCATAATATGTAGCCATTAATCGTCATTATCATAATTAATTGTCGAATCAATATTAACAAGTTCAAAAGGGAAAGATAAATACATGATTAAAATAGATGGATGAAGTTAATTGTTTACTTTTTAATCATAGAAAAACAAAGAGTGTTATCGGTCCATCTATTTTATATAAAATCGTCAAATTCCATATTAACTTAGATTTAATTTGTATAATCTGTAACACATTATTATTTTTGCGTTAATTGGTATATTTAATTTCACTAACTTACGTTAAAGAATTATAAAATAATGATAAATTATACAAATTATCTCACAATCATTTCCATTGGCCTCATTATACATCAACAGTTGTATATATTCATGCCACATATTGCTATACCAATTTCATTATTATCGCAAGATATTCATTCATATGCTAATTAGTTGAAATGTGAAGTATTAAAACACATTAGCTAATAATAATTACATATTTTATATAGTCTTGCATAAAATTTGATGATATATAAGAAATAGCTTATATTTAGATATGATATTTTGC
>DVVJ01001606.1:0-11028 GCA_018234505.1 Junonia neildi neildi
AAATATTTACAAATTAATCAAAGTGAACGGCTTTAGCAGTAATTTCAAAATTGTCTCTTAAAAAATCTTGGAGCAGCGCCTTCCGTAGTTATTACTAGGTATGAGCGGAATGTTAGATTTACCTGAAGGGTGGTGGGACAGCATTGGGTATGGGGGAGCGCGGCGCCAGGCCGGTGCTGCGCGGGCCCTCGCGCTCTACGTCCCTGGACATGCCACATCAAGAATGTTCGGGTTTCACATACATGCCAGGTAGGATACAACATGTCATACAACGCCTTCTAGACATCTATCAGCTATGTTTGGATCATACTTTTAACATACATAATAGGAATAGGTATATATTTTGCCTTTTGATTAGGAGCAACTTTTCAAAACAATGTGTTAAAGACAACTTGAACGAACATAAAAACATACGTATTAAACAAAAACAACTGAAAAGGATTGGAAAAAATGATGTTTTACCCGCATACATACAGAAAGATATTAAATGTACATTATAAATCGTAAATTAGGAACGGTTTCAACAACACATCCAACAAAATATTGGTTTTTTTTTAAGAAATCTTGTTTTGTAACCTTCCATCAATCTTTCTATAGTCCTCGGCGAATTTATTACCATTCCATTCTAATTGGGTACCGATATCATAAACCATTTCATATTTAAACGATCCTGTTCCAATTCCTTACAATTAACATACAGCAAGCCCATTACGGAGCTGCACTGTGCAGAAGTAGTTTTCCCTAACCTTAACTTTTCATTATTAAACTATTGGTTTGTAATAAATAATATAATAAAATGTACATAAGGATTAAGAACCTTCACGGAATGGGACAGCAAATTCTGGAGCTCCATAAGATCGATCTTTTATTGCACAGCTTCGATATGGCCTTTGTGTGAGAAAAGGTTCTTTAGATTTATTTTTAACAGACTACGTTTGTGTTTAGGTTCAACAATTTAATGTCATCAAAATGTATTAGCCCGAAACAAATAGCAAAACAGTTTTAATATTTTTAAATATCAAACTTTACATATATATGTATTTATAAATATACATAACAATTATGCTATTAGATATAAAACAGTAAAGCTATTGTTAATTATTATTATTTGCATATCTGCGTGACTAACGAGTGCAGAATACCTATGTACTACCAATGAAAATAATAGGCAATTGTGCAAATTATAACATTGAAAGGAAGAAAATATATTTAAAAATATATAATATATATAAGTATAATAGACTTTTCTGCTCATGCTGCTTTTACGATAATACATCAATCACTACGACATTTAGAAGCAGGTCTTACTCTGCCCTGTGATACGGATAGTATGTAGGCGTGAGCAGTGATCGTCCTGAGAAACTGATAGGAGAACGCGGCGTTGAATACAGTTGAGGGCTTGGACCGCTCCTAGAGGCAAACTCTTGATGAAGAATGCGATATTCTTGGTTCCAATATAACAATGTTACAAAGACCGAAGCCTTGCTGAACTTAGTGGCTCGGTAGGCATAACTTGTAATATTAACGTTTATAGCCCTTTTGTGGGATCATCTGTATAAATGATTAATATTTTGATTTTTCTAAAATATCTTTAGTGTTCGGAGCACCTATTTCTACAAAAGGAAAATTTAAAAGCTACATTCAATACACAGATTCCTCTAAGCTGGATAGTCAATAAGAAAAGAGACGATCAGTCATTAATGGCTATTTGAAAAATTCCCACTTTGATGATCAAAATTCTTCATCCTATAAATATGAGTCTTATCCTATAACAAGAGTATGAAAGCCAAATTAGCCAAGTTTTGCAGATTTTATATTATTATTATATAAAACTTGCAAAACTTATTTATATATAACTAACCTTTTGTTAAATATTCATAATGTAATTTATTATCCCCGTGGATATTATTCAAATTATTGTCGAGATGAAAAAAAAAAAATCTAGTAAACTTGCAAAAGCTCTTTTTTTCGCCATTCCTTTTGGTTTTGTAAAACTTTTGTAAAACACTGTAGACAATGACGAAGTTTCAATCAAAATATTGCTCGTTTTTGAAAAACTATTATGAAATCCAATAATAGAAGCATTTCAATTAAATTAATGATTTTATGAGCGTATTATAGATTACAAATGACCAGACAAATAAGTCTGATTCGAGATTATAAAGAAATATTGCTACGTAAATTAATTACGATAGCTCCAGTATCCATATCGATTGTTTATGAATATGTGTGCCTATGTAGGATTATGTCTGCCTCGTAAATATATCTAGGTAGGTATATAACTTGTATACATTCTTACCTTTGCACAACGAGTTTAATTTGGTTAGGGGCATTTTTAAATAAGTTTTGTGCATCTTCATGTCGGAGGTCCCGTGCGTCGTAATGGTCGATTTTAGCGATGATGTCTCCTCGGGCCAGCTCACGCCCAGCCGGGGTGCCCGGCGTCACCTGGAAATTTATAAAGAATTAAATCAAGCATTCAAAAAACAATTGCCTCTTCTAATCGTAAAAATGTATACAAGTAGGTATACCAACTTCTCATGCCTAAATCCAAAATTGAATTTAGTGTCATAAGGAACAACAGCAATCTATTGGAAATTTCGAATTGGCACAGTTGGAAAGTACAACTTTTTTCAATGTCATTTATATGAGTAGTGTGTTGTAACAACGTAAGAGAAAAACTATTCCCACGTGCAGGTAACACAAAACGTATTTGTATTATGTCACTTATTCTTCAAGGTGAAAAAAAGAGACCGTGACATCTAGTTTTAGACTAGGTTACAGGTACATTCATCTTTTCTCGAGATTTTTTTAATAAATATAATAATCTAATAATATTTTAGTATGTAATCATGTTACTTTGACCTGGAATTTTTTATGTATTGTACACGACTATTAGACAATATGTCAGAATTTAAGTTTAGATACCTAATTTTTATGCCTGTATGTTTCTGAAATAATACTGTTCCTGCTTGGCTGCTTCTGAGAAGCACTTAGAATTTTGAACACAAGCTACCTGATTTTATATTCTCATCAAGTTTAATATCTAAAGATATTTATTATTTAGAGACATAAATTACAGGCTGTTCTGAAATACGTATTTCTTCGAAATTGACAACTAGGACGACCTTGTGATCAGGCAAGGGGAGGTTGGGAGACGGGAGCTATGCATCAAGTTTGGCGTGAGGCCAGGCTAAATGCGTCTATCGTCGTTGTCGTGCCAACCGTCACTGACATTTTTATTGAAAACAACCGTCGCAGCCGATGGAGGCCGACTAATCACCGGCTGATTTGCGCAAATCCATCACACTTCCCCCGAGTCAATGGCGAGGACGCATACCTATATTTACTCAAGTCTACCAAGAGACTATGTCGACCGTACTATGTTCTATGGCCGCGTCATTCGAAAGTGTTGAGGTCGATGATGATTTTTGCGGGATTTGTGGACGTCAGTGCTCATGTAACTCTTACGCATTAGGTACGTTGCGTCATAGTACATATTTAAATGTCACACTTTCAATATTTATCTAATATGGAAAATATTCGAATTAACTTTAGACCATGGTACTCGCTGGATCGTAGATCTTGCTTTGGCGGATATAACAAATGTGCCGTCCTAGGACCTATTTCATCGACCGTCCCTAGTGTAATCATTCTGTACCTTAGATATACCATATTAGCTAAAAAAAGGTCGCCCGTTTCGTTTACAATTTTTTAAATTTTTAGAAAGGCTTAATTTTGCCGGCCTGGGCCCGGGCCTATCGGGCCTATGGGTAAATCCACCACTGAGATCTTGTTTACCTTTCTATTCATATTAGTTCAGCAGTTTAGGCGCGAAAACTGCACTAACAGAGACTGTACAGACTGTACATAGAGACAAACGGATTTGTGTAAATATTCGTATGAATTTGTAAATTAAAACTTTAAAGACGTTCTTACTATTTTTAATTTTCTAGAAAACAAACATTCTCAGAAAAATGTGGCTACCACAATGGTGGCTATTTCAGTGTTTGTTGTGTTATAAACATGAAAAGAGCGCACTAAAATAAAGACATTTGTTTTATGTAAAAGCACAGATTATTTTGATTAATTTTAAACAGTATAAGAATTCCATGTAGCCGGAAGTACTAACTATTCACTTAAGAATTGTTTGCAAAAAACATTACTTTTTAAATGAATAATGTTTTGAATGACGCACTTCGTAGAATTTAAATGCCCGCTTACATAAGGATCGATAAGATTTTCTTACATATTATGATGGAACGATATCTATTTCAGTTTACATAGATTGATTGAGTCATCCATGAAATCAAAATGTTTTATGATAGATAGCTGAAATATTAGCTCAAGGTTGAATTAATATAATATGTAGAGTAATAAAATGTATTTGCAGTTGGGATAGGTATAATGAATTAAAATTATTTTGGCCATCTTACGAAAGACATGTTGTGCTTTAGACATTTTGATAAAATACTACGGCTAATTACCCAAGTAGCAATCTCAAACTCAGGAGATTTCATGCCTGTTTCTCAAAAAAAAACAGATTAAAATCTACAAACAAATTGTTTGTACAAACAGTTACGACTTTCCAAAATAATATAAGCGCTTAACACAACACACTCAACAAGATCAGATCAAGATCATTGGATCTTGTGTCGGGGTTCCGGAAACATACAACACAAACACAAACCCAGACCACGACAGACATCCATACGGCTAATACAGACGCCTGTCATGAGCGGGAATCGAACCCGCGACCGTTAGCGTTTCAGTCAGTTGCGGTGACCACTACGCTAACACTGTCAGCTAATCGTCAAAAATAATAAAAAAAATCTTAAAGACTATTCAACGGGCAAAGCGTACGTATTATATAAATTTTACTTGACAGAAAAAAATCCTGGTTTTGAGATAGTTTTCTTTCCATATTCCTAGTTTGTATTAATACTTAATAAGATAAGCTGTTAAATTTATATGTATTCATATCTTAAAACTGCGGAATCGATTTTGATTGAAATGTAAACCAATTTAATAATAAATAAATAATAAAATGGTCAAAATCCGACCTACAAGTTATTGATCGGGAAATAATCGGGGACAAACACACTAACGTGTGTTCAGCGTAAACATACGCTCGTGAGAGTTGTTACAAATAATTATAAAATAATATCGACTAGGTAACATATAAATAATGTAAAACTGTGCTTTTCTGGGGTGTGACAAACAAGTATCACATAGAGTCGGGGTTTACTGATTCGGTTTTGCTTAATAGTTTATGACGAGTATTTATCAGTTTTAGGCGATACGCACTTTGAAACTTTTTAACGTTTTCCTCAAAAACGACTACAAAGCTAAACTACAATAACTGACTGATTACGTCCGCTCTATTGAAAGGGCTATATTTCAATCTGCTAACTAGTTGGACGATGAGTGACTTTTGTTCAATCAACGCTCAATAAATGAACGCACTAGTGATTCAATTGAATAGCGGATTCAACAAGATGACATCGGGAATAGTGCAATACCGCACATTTAAGTACATTTTGCTATCGAATTGATAATTTCCTTTTTTGAAGTGTATAAAAAATTCAAAACGAAGCTTAAATGTGATTTATACCAATCAATATATTTCTGAAGTTCATTATTAACATGTTTATTATCCCATGTATTTGTTAAACTGTTAATTAATTATATCCTTTTTTATGACCAAATAATAAGGCTGTTTTTAAATTTATAATTATGGTCAATTTTATTCAAAGCAAACAATTTTTCGGCCTAAGTCCACTGCAAGTTCGTAACTTTATTGGATACTTTGATTCAATAGGTATGGGATTTTATCTGATTTTATAATTTACAGTTACATGTAAATGTAATGTAGGTTCACAATAGATCAATTGAGTAGATTATTGCTACTCTTTCCCTGTACCCAACCAGGACAAATAAGCTAAGATTTTTGCTGATTTGTACTCAACTGAAATATGAAATTTATGGTTGGCTACCTTAATTTGTAAAATCCAACTCGCTTTTGACCGATTTTATTATTGGTTGTTACAATGGCAACAGAAATATAAAACGTGAAAATTTTGTATTTTTTGTCTAATATTAAAATATTGAATATCCGGACAGCTTTTTGGACGAAGCACAAATGTTTGTTAGTGCAAATTATGCGTGTGATGCAATTTGTGTGTGTCATTATGTCACGTGTTTGTGTGGGCCTTCTGACTTGGGAGGAGACATTATTTTATATTGTCAAATAAGTAGGTTATTCAAAATCGTAATATTTAACCCTTAATTCATCATCCTGACTTACATCAATTTTAAAAGGACAAAAACTAAGTGTAATTTTTAACGTTTGGGACTGCGCGGTCTAGTCTTTCTTCAATAAGGTAAAGAATGCAGGAGTAAGTTATCGTGTATTTGCGTCAATGTGAAAGTTGAATTTTGAACGATTGTGAGTAACAGGGACTCAGGGTGGTGTTTTATATTACAAAAATTTTCATCGTTACTTTTTTTAATATCTATTTTTATTTGTGTTTTGGCGTCCATAATGGTATCGTACCGTCGAAAAATTGGTTAAATGAATAATTTAGACTTTTTGTCTAAAAGTTATGAATAAAATTAGCTCCAAGGAGACAATCTGATTAACAAATATGTTACGATCGTTGTTTTGTAGTAAAATTTCGATGAAGATGATGTTGATTTTATTATAACTAATCACAGTATAGATCTGAATACTCCAGCAATGAAGAAAAGGAGAGTAAGTCTACCAATTTGCCTATATCATCACGTAACTATAATAATAATGTGTCATATTTACAATTATAAGAAAAGAACCAAAACTGGTCCTTTACACTGCTTATAAGAAACTAATCTGCTTTACTTGTGCCAAAAATATCTCAAAATATTTACTAGTTTTTACCTATTGCACGTTTTCAAATTTTGTATTATGCCATTGTTAGTTTTATTATTTTTTAATATTCTTTGTAAAGTAATTTTCAAGAAAAAAAACTTTTATTTCTTATTTAATGCGGTCATCAATATTTTTCTTTCAGTGGGACATAATACTCATTTTTTGAAGCCGGATATGTTTAAGTTCAAAAAAGTTGCATGTTTAGTAAAGTTTATTGCAAAAAGTTACTCACAATATAATAATGTGTATATTTCTAACGCCAAAGAATAGTTTAAAAAGATGTATACAAATTTGAACACATAATTTACTCAAACACAAAAATATAAGTCCCCGGAACTCAGGGTGGTGATTAGTGTGATTTTAATGGTGATGGAGAATTAAAGGTTAATAAAATAAGTCGCGTGGTTGTGTGAAGGTAAATATTTACCAACACTAATGTTGATAAATATTCCTCTTTTTGCTGGAATGAACATTTACTGTTTTCGAACATGGGAAATCACATTGTAAGCAGAGACGGAAATTCCGGAAGTAAATCCATTAACTCATGATCACACGATTACGACAATGTCTTTAAGATTTCGAAATGCTTATACAAACGGCTGCAACTATGTATGTGGTCTGTACCTACGTTATAATGAAGCGTAACGGGAAATAATTTTGTTATTTTCTAGTATGCAATATGTTATTTATTTAAAGAGAAGCCATAGTATATATTAGTATATTACTACGTAAATAGATACATTCCAGGTGCTTGAATACTAATGTATATTTTTAATAAATTCTTCGAATGCTGAAGAGCGTAGAAAAAACGATTAACAAGTGCAAAAATGTTGTTATGATACGAGCGACACTCTAGCCCAGTCGCCTTTTAAAAATAAACGCAAATTTACAACATCGTGGTCGGTGTCGGTACTTACGACTGACTCATGTATTGGTTGGTATATGTATTCAACTCTGGCTATCGATGATATATTTCTGCTAAAATGTTCTAGATCTTACTACTACCTACTAAAAATGTAAAAGCATTTGTAGATGGACCAACAACAAACTGATGGTTAAGGAAGTTTTGTAGCTCATTCACTCAAAAATTACTAAATATATTTTGATAAAACTTAACAGAAATAAATATTATGTAGCAATTATATTTCTATGTGCTAAATTTTATTAACATATTTCCCACGAGAAATTTGGCGCGAGTTAATTTCTATACAAACACGAAAAAAATTAAGACGAAACGGTTGCAGTTGAAAAAAAGCTACATTATCAAACTATAAAATGTGTAAATTAGTATAAGTGTTATATGAGTGCCACGAACAAAAAACCATTTTGTTTTTATTACTACGTGAACGTAAATAAATCTAATAAACATATAAAGGATTTTAAATTCATAAAAGAGTTTAAACTAAGTAAAATACATGGTATAAAGACAAAGAAAAGATTTTTTCATGATGATATCTGATTTGAAGTGCTACCTTTGTAAAAAAAAATAAATTGTTAAAGATGTTGAAAAAAAACCTACAATCATGTTATCCAAACGAGTGCCTAAAACTGTTTTGTCTACGTTTCTTTTCAAATATGATAAAATAAGAAATAAAAAAAAATGAAAACAGAAAAATGTAAAGTCAAATATCAATTTCTACTGAGAATGTTCAATAATTAATATTCGGATGCCAACAGTGGTTCGTAACTATTTGGGTCAAATACAGATTTTTTGTCACATTCGCCGACAGCTGTCGAACTCCGGGTTACCGAAAAGTATTCAGTATATTTCCCAGAATAATACTCTGTAAAATAGTTTAACTATCGATAGCAGATCGATAATGTGTATGAATAATTTAAATTTGTCTAAGATAAGCAAGTAAGCGTCAACCTTATTAAAAAATTAAATATTTTTACAAACGCCGTTTTGATTATAATTAAGCAAAGTAGAGTCGAATTAAGTCACCTCGATGAGATAAACAAACTAAAGATTCGAGCGTGTCCGATAAATAAAAATCCAGCAGCATCATCGGTTTGTTTACAGTTTACACCGGTATGTTGTTGACGGTCAGTGCTAAACGGGAGGCGTACCCTTGTGACAATGAGCGGCGTGGCGAGATCCGAGCCGCCCACTAGGCGCAGGCCCCAGTTGGTGTCGCGGGTTTCTCGCCGAAGCGTTACCACAAACGTATGCAGCCGCCCCATGGTGCGGGGAAAGTACTGTTGCACTGCGCGGGCGCGCTTTTGGCGCGGACTTGCGAGCACGGCGGTGAGACGCGGCGTTATGCGATCCAAATTAGCTCTACCGCAAACTACACCCCGCTCCTCCCCACTGTTCTCTTCTGTACACCCTACTGCGACCCAATTCATATAACGGAAGCTGATGTCCAACAGATATCCAGCTGGGCAAGGCTACCGATTTTTACTAGCCATAATTAAAGATATTAAACTAACCGTCATTATACTTCATGTCGCATCAAAGTCGTTGTATCAACATTTTTTTAATAAGGTTAATTAGAATGTAATAATTAATATCTGTTATAACTGTTTCTTAACATAGAAGAAACCGTTACACAAAAATTTTTATCATATAAAAGTAAATATATGGATCTACCTATTTATAAAGATATTATTATACTAAATAAGAAATCTACGAAGACTTTTAGTTTCGTTGGCCTTACTCGTATGTATGTTACGTTACGTTATTTATTAGAAGTGAATTCAAGGTAAAGGTCAGGGCTCCGCATGTGCGTTGTTTCTTTTACTGATTGATGTTTGTGCTATACGATGACTCGTATAGCCCTATAGATATAAATAGATCATTAATCATTGGCACAAATACTTGTAATTTGACATATAGGTACTAAATTAGCCATTTGGCAAAGTCTATTTAAATCGTACGCAATGACATGTTACACGAGAAAGTTGTGTAGAATATAAATTTCCTACCAAAATATTATATAAATTCGAATAAACCTGCCATGTTGTCGAATACGAGAGAAGAAAGTACCAAATTATTTATAGATAGGATGATCATAGATCCGAACTTAGAAAACTTCATTTATTGTCATTTAAGTTACGTTACAGTAGGGCTATTTCGATCAAACATCGAAACTCACTCAAGTGAATTAAGTCATTTTGCTCATTTGGTCTGTCAAATTTGAATGGGTAAAAACTTGCTACAGAATACCCAATGCATACATTTTACCTAAAAAATGACAAATAATTTAGCACAACTCGAGGCCGCATCACATCGCGTGGCACTACATGTACAATCGTGTGAGTGAAGTGTAAAAAATCGCAGGAGTGAGTATCGATTTTTGGTCGGAATAGCCCTACTGTTTGAATTTTGTATCAAATCAAATATAGGTCGAATGGCGAAGTCACTTCGGTACTGTTATAGAATGTAGAGGCAAAAACTGAAGATACTCCGGTGTCGGAGTGAAACATACATAGATCTGCGTGTACATCGTACCAGATTTGTTGTTTTTGCGAATTATAGCAAAATAAATATTTGATTTGTTATCACGGAATTCCGCAAAGTAACGCCTGATTCAATTAAATATTTAAAACTTCTTTATTTGAAGTCGGGTATAAATTAGCATGAATATTCAGCAAATTAACGGCAATATCATGATTTTATTGTATCCCTAATGGCTCTAGCAAAGCTTCCGGCCGTCACGTCTCCACACCCTAATTAGGGTACGAAAAACTACCCTTATATATGAAAGAATTGCTTTTGATGGACAGTTTTGTGTATTAGTATTATTCTTTTAGAGTTCGTTATGTCAATAAGTTAACCTATACTTCATATTTATTTAATACGAACAGGAAAGATTTGTTTGTATAAAACATTGTTAAAATAAATAAACAGAAAAACTATTGGACGGTTTCTAAAAAATCACCATTTTAAAATGCTTTTTAACATAGGCTGTGTGAGGTTATATGATGAAATTTGACGCAATGGTGGATTTTTCATCATAAATATGTCGTCTTTGCAAGCAAAACGACTTAACTTAAACTTTAAACTTTAAATTATATTTGACAAACCTTTGTAACTTGTAAGGACTTGAAAAGAGTAACAGTCGAGTTTCTTGCCGGTTCTTCTCGGCTAGGATCTACCTTCCGAACCGGCGGTAGAT
>DVVJ01001607.1:0-11027 GCA_018234505.1 Junonia neildi neildi
CGAAAGTTTTTGGTGGGTTCGGTATATGAAAAATGTTGACGATTATCGAAATTTCAGTCTGGATAATGAAATTGTTTAGTCTTCCATGTCGAATGTAAAAATTGTAGTTTGGAAACGTTTGAATGTACATATCTAAATTTTGTGCACAGGCTGGTGAGGTCAGGTTGTATTGGGAGCGGAGAGATCAGTATTTTTCATGTCCTTGACGGTTGTTTGATAACATTAATTGAATTTTATTAATGGAATTTGTATTAAGTGTTTAAGATTTTTAATGAAACTGAATAATGCTATTGATTTTTAACGTGTTTCAAGTCTTTAACGTATATAAGATATAATGGTAAAATTCTTTGGGCATTACAACTATTCTGTGTTTTGCACAAATTCTATTGAAATGGAGATGTCTGACCAGATATAAACAAGTATCCTGTAAAGTATTTTAAAAAGTATCTTCCGTACTACATGCTGGCATTATGTGAATTTAAAGTTTTTTATATATAAATCTTGTAAAATAAAATTTCAACTTTATTGGCATAATCATACAACACGTTAAAATTCTGGTTGAAGATATTTTTCTATTTTCTCTTCAAATCATCAACCGTCAAGGCGTGGTGTAAAATTTTAGTCATTGTTATAACATAATTATCGGCTAACATATTTATTGTAACGAATGCAGTGAAGTATTAGGATTCGATGTTATTCTTAGATCCAAACTATTATTAGCACCCAAAGATTGTTATGAATTTATACAAGAATATTTATGTTAAATAAGAAATAAAATTATCCAATGCGTATCAAGTTTTTACTTTATTTTGTATTGAATCGACTTTAAATGTTTGGATCTTTGCGGTTCTCGTTTGTATTTTTATGAATATGTGTTCAAGCTAAACGGTCATGTATTGACATTTTTTACAACCTTCATATTGTTATTAGGTTTATATACGAATGTATTCATTTTAAGCTGTTTTTCTTTTATATAATATATTAGAAAATGATAGGAATTGTTAAATGGTTTGTAGTTTAAGATATTTGACACATAATGTTTAACGCTAGATGGCGCTACTTGTGTACACGGAGCCAATAGCAAAAGGAAAAAAATGTCAAAATCATGGTCGTCTACCCAAAAATTCTCCTAAATACGTGTCTTTCTAGCAGAGGGCAGATCCATTGATTTGAAGTCATCAATCAAACGACCCTCGGAGCCTGCGTCCTCTAGAACTGAACATAGAACTATCACGACGGGCCGTCAAATCGTTTACGATTATATACGAACGCTATACTATAAAACTAATTAATTTTGAACTTTATTTGTTTAAGAATAGAATTGATTTTCCAACAGCTATCATATATACGCTATACAATTTAATTTGAACCCTATTTAAGTGGCTATAAAGTCGATTTTACACCAGCGTTCGTATATAATAGTAGTTATTAGACAAAAGGTATTGATTGATGACGGATAACTATGGATTTGCGCGTCTTTACACCGTTTGCCGTCGTGGTGCCTCCTCTATGCTCTGTTCTGGTGACGTAGGCCTCCGTTATATACCCCCCTTTATTTTTTATATTATTTTTTTTCTTATAAATTATTCTTCGATTGATTAGTAAATAGTTGTCTAAGTTGTCAAGCTATGGAGATGGAGGCACTATGACGGTAAGTGATGATATTATATTTTGTAATGTATTTTTTATTAATTTGTTATTGATATCGATTTTAACACGTTGAGCGCTGCTTTGTGTACAGAAATGTCATCTGTAGACATTTGTTGGATTTATTATTTTTATAATTTTTTTTTTGTTTCTTACTTCTATATTCGGGCAGACTTTGTTTCTTATTTCTACATACGTTGGCTCAGTGCTAATAAAATTTTAGCATAGTCAATTGTCAATCATACCCGAAATTACGGGTTAGCTCACTCACTCAACCAAACAAACTGACAATTACCAAAACAGCGCTCAACGTGTCATTCAACTAACACCACCCACGTTAAAACAGTAATTCGTGTACAATATAGTATGCGGCGCGAAATACAAAACTCGTCCGGGGCTGACGTACCACTTCACGCACACGCACAAGGACCCCTCGGGGGCGGCGGGCGGCGCGGGTGTGGCGGGGGGCGCGGAGGGCAGCGACAACGACTCGCGCGACAGCCGCGCCGCGCACTCGCCGCCCGCGCCGCCGCCGCCCGCCACCGAGTACCAGGACAGCTACGTGACGTTCCTGAACAACCCGGCCGGCACAGGTTAGACGGTTAGCGTAGCGGCGCGGGGTATCGGCTACGCGGACGCTACGAGCGCTACGGTGTTGTGTCGCGCTGCAGTCGCATCGTATGTGAACTCTGTAGTGCTTCCGACCAAAAATCGAGACTCGCTCAAGCGAAATTTTTACGCTTCACTCACACGATTGTACATATAACGTTACGCGATATGAGTCGGCACCGAGTCGTACTAAAGTATTTGTTATTTTTGACGTATATGTATGCATTGGATATCCTGTAGCAAGTTTTTAACAATTCAAATTAGACAAACCGAATGAGCGAAATGAATAAATTCACTTGAGTGAGTCTCGATTTTTTTGGTCGGAATAACCCTACAGATAACACCACGGTCGATTAGACCTAAAAAAAAGTATCATGCCGAGAATGCGACGAAGCGAGTGAAGGGTTATAACTTAACCGGCTAAACCTGTGGCGTAATTTTTATTTTGATGTTAAAAGCATAATTATATAACGTATGATTGTTTTTATTTTTATATTTCCCGCGTCAAACCGTCAATGTCTGCAGTGCGACATTCTTTGGGAAAAAAATCGTAGTGTGCGCGTAGCCTAGGGCGGCGTCTGACCGACTCGTAACAACGTAACGTAACATATTACGGTAATATAATACATTCGTTACTAACTTACGGGTTAGCGGCTCGGCTTGCTGTACTAAACACACGAAAATGAACATCGTAACGATTTAATTACGTTACGTTGAAACGATTTAGTCAGTCGCGGCCCTAATATGTAGTGGTGTAATTGACGAACACAATCCCTATTACTATCTTATAATAGATAAGAAACGTTCTATTCAAAAATATCATATTCGACGGTCGATATCGATAGCGATTGTGTTCGACGATTAACGTGCAGAAATGAAGCTTCATTTTCGTTCGTCACTTGACCATTCATCTCTTATGTGAAGTGTAGATTGTCTGTATGTTTTTTGATTAATTGGTCGATTTGTTGTGTATTAGCTTCTTATTTGTTATTTGCATTTTCACGGTTTCTATTTTTAAGTTCGTATAAGAACGACCTAACATACAAAAATTTTAATGAAGTCTCTACAAACCACATTATGTGGATATACGAACAATAAAATGGAAATTTAAAAATAGATACATCTCATTGTGATTCATTTTTTAATATTTAGGGGTGATAAAATTTTTATCAGCTTTTTTTGGATGATATACATTTTTTTCCAAATTATCTTTTTTTATTAGTCTCTGGTTCAACTTAAGTGTCATTTTTACTTTATTTATGCCATATGCCATCATTTTTCGTTTTAAGCATGATTCAACCTACACCTTGTCGCGACCGTCAGGCATGAAGTAATGCATGATTTGCTTCATACAAAATGTATACCATAATGTTTAACCGTGCTCCGGCCGGGGCACGGCAAGGTCGCGACACGGCGTAGCGTTAATCATACTTTACCTGATCACTGCTTGCTTAATTCGAAAATAAGTTCAAGTATTCTTTCATCGGCCATAAAGTAGAGTTTTAGGTATGCGACGAAGAGAGAAACGACTGCAATACAAGGCAAATTAAAGACAAAGTAAAACTTGTTTGACCATTGTCTCAGTCTCGCGGTTCAAAAACTCTTTATATAATTTTATACAATCAGATAAGTCGCGTATTGCGATCGTTTGTCGGTTGTCGCTGTCGCGTGATTTAAATTAAATTATATTTTACGCTTCATTAATGTTTGGGTTGCCTAGCCTAATGGGGCCTGTCATTTAACGGCCAGCCTTATTCTTGACGTCGTCAAACCATTTTTGATACCATAAACAGAAAGAGATTGACAGTTTTCATTCCACGACAATAATCTGACAGGCCATCATTTCTAGTCAAAGCCAAACCACACATATCTTACAGCATCAGTGTGATACTGTGAGATATGAGCATATGCCACAATAACAGTAAAGTATCATAGAAAAATACATTAACGAATGTCACCATTCCAGCCAGCACCACAGCCGCTCCACCCGCGGCCCCGGCGGTGGTCCCCCGTCGAGCATGGCCGCCGCCTCGACCAGCGTCCGCGGACACTTCGTCCTCGGACTCTGCGCACGCGCCGCTAGTGCCGCCCCCCGCCGCCCCGCCCGCCGCGCCCACGACCAGCACCGAACTGAAGGAGCCCGATACCAAGGTGGGGAGATTAGGAGGATTACATTTTGATAGCATCGGAACAGAGTTTTACGGATGTCCATATTGTTCTTCCTCAATGTAAAATGATTTAAAAAGCGGCAATAAATTGTGTTAAAAGTGATTTTTAATTTATAAATACAATCACTATTTTTTATCACATACCATTTAGATTTTTTTCTATAACGGCTATATTAAAAAAAAAACAATTGAAATGATTTACGTAATTATTCTTTTACTGATTTTTAATGATTTCTAAAATCATTATCTGATCGTCACCATCATCGCTTAAAAAATAGACACATCACCCCCCTTTACTCTTTTAAACACTTGTACTAAACCAAACGTCTCTCCACCAGGCCTCCCCCTCCCCCTACTGCGACTTCTGCCTCGGCGACGACCGCGAGAACAAGAAGACCGGCACTCCCGAGGAACTCGTCAGCTGCTCCGACTGCGGCCGCTCAGGTAAGCGTCGTGGACGTCCACCGCGCGACAAGCGCTGCTACCATCTAGCCAATCGCGTCTGCGAACGACATCGACCACTACGAGACAGCGTCAAACTGAACGGCGTGGTCGAAATACTGACCTCCATGTCCTATCCAGCTGATGATTTTGACACGTTCGCGTCTCAGACGAAGCTGTTGGAAAACTGTGAGTACGATAGGCAGACCTCCCCCCCATCGTCGCGGCAGAGCCCCGCCCATGATGCGCACGAGTTGATCGTTAATGGTGCCAATGGGAATTAGGGTGGGAGTAGATTGGGGTTTTTTCGTGTTGAGATAGTGGGATATGACCGGATGATGTCTGATATTTGTATGGTGTGGTTTGTCTTGGAATAAAAATGTGATCTTTAGGTATCAAAAACTACTGGTTGGTTATATGATAGGATCATAATTTTTGTGCAAAGTAAAGGTTGGAAAGTTCTGATTGATCATCCGGTTGCGTAAGAATTGTTCTCTGACAGAAATGACCTAAATTTGCTAAGCTAAAACTGACCTTACGGCTATGATTGTAAAGTTGAATTTATCGCAAGAAGAGGTCAGTTTTGCGTTATTTTTCGAGTATTCAAAACACCCACGTTTAAATTTGTGTGTCTCAAAGCGTTTTGCATCACAAATGTGTTTTTTTTTGTTTTGTTTTCATAGCTTCTTACCAAAGAGGTTTGCGTAGATTTATATGGTTCGTACATTCCAAGTCATTGTTATAGTGATAGATATATATACATATCTACGTGTTTGAAAGATTTTTTTCTAATATATATCAGTGGAATATAGGTTTTCTTATTTTATACTTATTGGTCACGAGTGTAATAGTTATTTTGCATATATTTTTTTATAGATTTGAAAAGTTTATGGAGCATGATGTCTGATTAAATGTTTTTCTGTATTAATTTTCTATTGGAAAGAATATTTTTACCCAAACATTGACATTAAGTAGGTAGTAACTTTCAGTTGCCTTAGTAACAATATTTTCAATTAGTAAATTATTGAACGGGAAACGAAAGCATCTAAACTTCTTGATATCATTTTGACATAGTGGCGTGCTACTAATAAATGTTTAAATTGAAAAAGATATCTATAAATTCTGATTAAATTATGTATGTTACACAAATTAAACAATGTTTTTATTAAAAGACAAAATTCATTTATTTACATTTTCGATTAATAAATAAATATTTTTTTAAATATTTTCTTTCTATTTAATTGGAATGAAGTTTATATAAATGAAATGATTATGTTCTAGATAATAATAACTAATAAAAATATAATATTAGGTACGCCACTATGCTCATATATTATTCGTCTTTGACTTCCAATAAAAATTAAAAACTGTTATTATTATAAATTGATTACATATTTTTGATTTATTTGACAACTAGATTAATGCTGCGCGGTACATAACATATTAAATATATAGTATTGCTTATTTACCTTTTTTAAACATAAAAAATGATCTAATTATACATATCTAAAATTTTAGGTACTTATAAAATTAATGGGTATACATTAAACGAACTTGTGATCTTAATGTTGCCATGTTATAATCTGTAGTGACGGTGGATGCCAAATAATCGTATTTTATGTGTTATCTGTTGTAATATTTAGGATTTGTAAAAAAAAGTCAGATGAATCTTTGTAAGTTTGAATGTAGTTGCTAATTGTTCAAATCAACCATTAAATAAAACGGCTAATTAAAATTGCCGGTATTTAGTAAAAAGCCTAGGGCTCCATAAAATATCTAAAACTCTTGCAAGTTGGTAAACACCTTTTCTGGGCATTCAAGTTTATTTTTTGCCAATTTGTCATCTTCTGTGATCTAGCTCGCTTAATCGAACTAAAAGTTTAAGAAATGGTTAACATTGTCACAATTAAACCGGAATGGAATGGTTGTTTGGATCATTTAGCTTTGACATCAATGTATGGTAACTACCATCTGCCATATTTTTTTCTAGTGACGTCATATGGCAGTGTTGTAGAGAAATATTTACAAGTATAATTATACCTCATTTGATTATTTAGGCAGATTGGGTTTGAATAACTACAGCAGGACAAAAAACTATGGCGCCTTATTTAAGTAAAAATATTTTTATCTCAAGGACTGCTTAAGGTAGAAAATTGTACAATTGGAAATTTGTCTTATTACCAAAATAGGTATGCCACTTTATGACTTTTTATAGTTATTGTTTCATCAAAGAAGAATTACATTAATTGATTATGTAAGTCACTAAATTATTTTAGGCATTCATTTGTCTTCCTTATTAGGTGAAATGTGTGCCTTTACGATTTCGATATTTTATTGACAAAATATGATGTTTAATGTTTTGACTATGCGTTATAAATCATTTTAATTGTTCCACGCGTGCCTTGAGCATATTTTATTAAACACTAATAAAAAAATGACAACATTCGTTAATAAAATAAAAAAATCCTGTAGTTTTGTTGTGGACAGTCATTTTAAATAACTTTGTATTGTGTATTTTAAATTAAATATTATCTTGTTAATCTTACTAGTGCAATTAATTCCGACACAATTATACCATTTTATGTTTTCATAAAATAAAATTTGACAAAGTTAATACACCAATACTTAAAAATTTAATGTTTTTGACTTATCTAAATGCTTGTAAAAATTGTACGCGTATATTTTGCGTATTTTAACCGCAAAGGTACTTACAAAAATATTTTTTAGATATCTAGTTATTCGTTTTTTGTCATAGATAAAATTTAAAAAATTGTTCGTTCTAGAAAAATTTTTGATCTTACTAAATTTGATGTTTTTAAAACATGGACAACACAACAACGTCGCATGTCTTTTACCAACTTTTAGGAAGGGAGATAAAGCAATATACACATATCTAGAGCTTAAAAGTGCCTTTTATAAACATCTTAATGCTTGACCCAAAGATTTGTAAAAAAAAAATAACATTTTATTTAAAAAAGACTAAATTGATGTTATAATTTCGATATTTTATCATTCCTATAGATTATTAACGTTTTCTCTTTTAAATTGTTTCAGTACATCTGTTGTATGTTTTAGTGTAAAATATATATTAGGTAAGAGCTAAGTAACCAAATTTTGTTTTATTATATAAATGTGGCTATTTACTATAATTATGTTTATATCGGAATGTTGGATAAGCTTATTTACTTTAGTTCTTAGTATTAGTACGGTAGATAGTAACGAATGTATCGAGATATTAAATTTAAAACGCGTTATATACGAACACTATGTGTTAGCTCTCAGAACAAATCTATTGAATAATAGATTTTAATATATTTCTATGTTCAGTTCCTATGTTGTCGTTAGTGCTTTTAATGCTTTGTTGTTCAAGCTTTTTATGGCTTAAAATATATTGACCGCGACTTACAAACGCGACTGATGGGGGCGATTTAAAATTAAGTCATGTTAAGATTATGAATTGAGTTGTATTATAAAACAGCTAGTTGTTCTACAAAAAAGCATAAACATTTCACGTTAATCAGGAATGGTTACAGGCTAATCAAAAAAAATTAACGTCAAAAAATTGGCAGCCGTTTTACTACAATATGTCGCTCTCATTGAAGAAAATTTCATGTGAAGTATACACTATAATTATATTTTTGATAATTTTCATAATTATTTTTATTGATCTTGACGTAAAGGCGTAAGTCGTGTTTGTCAGTCGCGAGAGTAAGTCGTTTACGATAATGTGTTTCTAGTTAATCTGTGTAATATTTTTTAATACCAAAAAGTTTTATGTTCAGAGTATATACAGCAATGTTACCACAGATGTTAAATTTATTTATGTTGTTTCTTTCGCTTGAATTATATACATACAAATTGTCTATCTGTTAATCGTCATCTTATTCTTTATGTTATGATAATGGTACCAAATTTTATATAATTATATTCCAAATAAAAAGTGTTATAGTAACACTATATTTTGTTTTTGAATACATAATATATTTGTTGTCGTTGTACATAATATAAGCATGACAGTACATAGTTACATACACAAAGATTATGGACAGTAATATTATTTAAACAGTTATATAGATAAATAATATAAATATAATATAATATTATAAATAAATATAATTTTAGTTCTGAGTTATGTCGAAAGTATCAAAAAATGGTAGTACGGAAGTGCATATAGCTAATGTTAAGAATTATTTTTCGTTTATATATTATTACACCATGTTTATGTAAGGCTATTCGTTGATTGGCGATTTTTTTGTCGCGCAACTGAACACTAAATAAATTTAAAAAATCCTTGTTTTTTTCTAAAAAAAGATTTTTTTTTACATTTTCTCTTAGCAACTGTTTAGTTGCGCAACAGTCGCCCGATAAACAAGTGGCCTAATATATTAGTCATCTGTTCATTTTGTAAACACCGTGAAAAATGTTTGATATATTAAAATTGTATGCTACTAAAGCCATATTGGATTTTTATTTACGTTCTGTGCTGAAGAATAGTGAACTGCACTTCCTTACAACATTATGTGATACTTTGAAAATAATATTTTCTCTAATAAAAATTGCCGTATCCGTGTCCCTTTTGTTATGATTTTATTTATTTTTCACTATTGTTCGGCACATTGTTTTTACCTTTTATTGAACAAAAAATACTTAATAATCAAATGAAGATTTTCAACAGTTTGAGCTATGATAATGTGCCCGACAGTAAGTGAAAATTTTATTACTATTTTCTTTGATGTTTTATATAAGTATTGACTATTGGTTATGTGCGCGACAGTAGTGTCACTTAGCATAAGTAGAGTAAACAAGACTGTTCATATAGATACTCAAATGTGTTCTTGTTTTATATGACAGAATTAAAAAGTTTGTCCTTAAAATACACCTAATACACACACTGCTTCGCACATAGCCAAAAAGCAACTTAACCTAATCCAAACTTTTATCATCAAAACTACTAACAAACATCAATTTTATTGTATCCTTTTTTAATTATAAAAATTATAAAGTATTATTCAACACGTTCAGGTCACCCCACGTGTCTCCAGTTCACGGTGAACATGATAGTGTCGGTGCGCAAGTACCGCTGGCAGTGCATCGAGTGCAAGTGTTGCTCCGTCTGCGGGACGAGCGATAATGACGTGAGTTTTGTGCAGACTTTTTTTTATTGATTTTCAAACGGTAATTTCGGAGAATGACAGTCTTTTTTACATTTTGAATATTGTGTTATTTGTGAATTGATTTGAATAACTTCTGGATGAAAAGGACTTTAATAATATTGTGGGTCATCTGAGGTCATTTAGTTACGCTTATTATACACGAGACTGTGATATTGACACAACCAGGCTCTTTCGCAAGATGTTGCTTGAGTCGGATATAATATTATGTTTAGCCTTATTCTCAGCTTATTGAGTTATATGTTGAGAGAAACAGTCAAACTAGTCTAACTCCCCCCCCCCCCTCCCACACAGGACCAGCTGCTTTTCTGCGACGACTGCGACCGCGGCTACCACATGTACTGCCTCGCGCCGCCGCTCGAGACGCCGCCCGAGGGCTCGTGGTCCTGCGCGCTCTGCATCAAGGAGTTCCACTAGGTGAGCGAGGGATAGGGATAGACACATTACTTCATGATGTGGAATACTCGCCTGATACCTTAGGATAGTGATTGATAATTTCATTTTTAGCTGTCCCTTTGGTTATCGTAAAATCCTATGAGTAAAAATTAGTAACTTGACAGTTACCCGGAATCAGAGCTCATGAGAAACAACGTATGACGTCGCTCGACATGCCGCCTAGGCCTGTTCGTCCGCGCTCTTGATGCTCTGGGATAGGTATATGACGCGATAGGAATACACTGGGAATGGGATAGACTCGTAACTGGGTGATGCAATGCATTAGCTTGGGATGATAAAATACGGATTCATTTTAATTACTCACCAAGTCAAGTTTTAATCACCAAACAAATGTAGGTAAACAAAAAAAAAACAGATAAGGTCCATAAGTTTCTGACGATGGACTAGGCTGTAGACAATGCGGGGATATCGCACGATATCCTTCGAGGCGGCGACCCTTCTGGCGTGCTTTCCGCCGCTGGACATCCTGGCGGAGAGGGACGCGAGGGTCTATGACCAGACTCGCGCCCTCCGTCAAAGCGGCGGAAGTGCGTCC
>DVVJ01001608.1:0-11023 GCA_018234505.1 Junonia neildi neildi
CCCCAGAAGGGTGGAGGGCGCGATATCACATATACTCACCGGGGATGAAGCCCGGGGGCGGCCCGCAACATCGACCGACTTTGTCGAAGAATGGTCTGTATTATTTTTACTTATTATAATCTGGTATATTTTGAAGAGTCAATATTGGTTTGTTTATTCATATTCTTTGCGAATATCTAAATCTTCCGAGAAGGTTTTAGGCAAAACATATTAATATTATAGTAGGGTGGTAGCAAGTAATACATTACAAATGTTGATCTACATAGACTAAGTTTCAGACATCGACCAGATTTGCAATAAAATGGAGCTTTCTTTTAGCAACTTGATATATCGATGAAAGTTAAAGTGTGAAGTATGATATATTTTTTTAACAATATTATAAAAATATATTACAGAATATTATTTTAAAGCGACCTCAAATAATACAATAACACGTTATTTTCTAATTGCAAAACCTAGATATTTTATTATAACAATTAAAATAGCACCTACTTCCGGAAATGAATTGGGGATGTTCTCACGGAAGCATCTATTTCTATATGTTTCTTTGTATCATCAAAATTGCGTAGAAATTTATGTAATACTTTCAAATTATTGTTGTATCAAGTACATTTAATTATGTTATAAGTAAAAATAAAACTTCGGTAAAATAACTATAAATATTCCTTTAATCCATCAATAGGAGAAGTTTATAAGTTTTGTTTACGGACTAATTAAAAAAAAACATTTTTTTTCTTTATTATTATAAGCGCATCTTGTTTTGATTTACTTATTGAAACTCACAAGCAACATAGGTTAACTAAGTTACTGTTAGTTGTTTTAGATCTTAAAGTTTGTAGAATATAAATCTGTCCGCTGTCTAGAAACTACGCTACATTTTTCAAAGAAAAACTAGTAGTAACTAGTTCAGTTGGGAAAAGAGATAGGGGGCAATTGTAGCAGATTGACTTCGGACAGCATGTACTCTAAGTCTCTAAAATCTTATTAATGACGTAAATCTCGAAATATCAAGAAAATAGTCTGCCTAAACTCTGTCGAAAATTAAATTTCTCTTGCGATTTAGAACATTGTCTTAGTATCCTTGATAATTTATATAATTATACTAAAGTAAAGTAAGTAACTCTGACTGTCTGCGATCTATGTATGTACTCCTTAACTGCCTTACCAAAAAGGAGTATTGGTAATGAAATAGAAAGAAAACGACATAGGCCACTTTTTCGTAGTCATAACAACCGCACGATTTAAGCCAAAATTAAAAACTAGGTACAAATATGTATTCGTATCCTATCATCCTTTTTTTATTATAACAATTTGTTCTAATTTCTTTTAAAAACTAAAAAAAATCCATCGCAGGATGCTACCTAGTTCGTCTCTTCTACCTTGGCGCGTGGCGTTGCGTCTGGGTTAGCGACCAAGTCCCAGTAGACGCGACAGATTCCCCCCTCCTCCCCTTTTCTCCTCTCCTAAGTCCTTCTCCTTCTAAACCGGGGCTGAAGCAGGCGACTGTGACTTCCAATGTGGTTCATTTGTGGCCGTTATTACTTTGTAAGGTAAGTGTTATAATGGATTGTTGACTTCTCACAGCTGGGCAAAAAAGTCCCTTCTCCTATTTAGGAAAGGTTTAAAGCTTAATCAGACAAGCTGCTTTACTGCTGATTGGCCAATGTGTGTATGTCAGAATTAACTCCGGTACATGCAGGCTTCCTTATGATGTTTCCCTTCACTGCTGAGCACGAGATGGATTTAAACATTAAGTTTAGTACTTGTAAACTCATCATCGGTTTACTCGCCACTAGGCTATCTCAGCTCTTCATTATAAGTATAAAACACCTATAAGATTTATTCAATTACTCTTACAGTAATAGCTTCAAATAACAGAAACTGCGTAGAATGATAGTTCTAAAACTTTAAACTCTACTTGAACACCTTACAAATATATAACTTTTTATTGCTATTCCATCAGAAAAGCCGTTTAGGTAATGGTAAAGATAAGCCTCTTATAGTCGTTAATGTAGTAAAATTACTATTGATTTATGGACTATTTCTCATACTACCATTACACAGCCAACCATACCCACTTAGTGTTTTACTGTATTCGTACTATAATTATTTGTCTACTATTATATCTCATATGCTCTGCTTTTTGGGTTGCGTGACGTTATGCAGGGTGTTCCTTAAGTATATGTTAGATCCTACAGAATCTGTTAAATATACATCTAAGTTTGCCATTGGGAAGGTAATGCTTCCAAACATCCCAAAGTCGGCTTTTAGGATTGGCGATATGGTAGCCCTAACTAACAATGATAAACATTATGAATAAAAGTAAGACGTTAGTGTGCGTGTTTTTAGCATGTATTTTAAACAGTTTTTAACTTTTAAAAATATAATAATGATTTAATATTTATTTTAATTATTTTTTAGTGTCGAGCCAGGTCAGGTGAGTAGTTTTTTAGACTCAAATATCGATTCCGATCATGCACGTAAAATATCCAACACATGACTTGTGAACACCTTGAATAGGTACGAGTATAGTCGCTAGAAACGCGCTCGTTTGTGTTATGAATAGACATACAGAACAGGTCCAAGGATGAAATAATAATTGTCTTACGAATATAGGTAATGTGATTACTGACGAAAATTTAAAAAGGAATTAGCATTACAACCTTAAATCGAAGATTTCCAACAGGCGGAGTTGCATATGGTATTCCTTTGAAACTGTAGTACGGGGATCCATCGACAAGATTACCAATCGAACCTCTTATTTTTCCTTCTTTCACAGTCACTATGGGATCTTTCTGTAATAAAAATAAATAAAATAATAGCAATTAAGAAATAAAATTTAAATTGACAATTGATAATATTAACATTTTTCTTTCAAAGAATTTAAGGTATATTATATACGAGTACAATATTAGATATCATTAAAATAAAGGTTATCGTGTTTGTAATTCTGAACAAAGATAAAGTTTCTTCCGAAGTCAATGAAAACTATCGACTTCTCAAATATATTTAATATTTTATAAATAATACATTAATATCAATCTAAATTTAATAGTTTCTTAAAATAAACTTACATGTTTTGTAGATAAGATGACAGATATTTGTAAACAAAGCACTATTACATGAAAACACGGCAAGCGATACATTATGAACATGTTGTAGTGTTCAGTGAAACGAAGGAAATGAGTTGAAACGTTTCACATAACGTAATACAAGATTTCTTATGTATAGAACAGTCAGCAGTGATTCACCGAACACAATAAGACTTAAGATTATTTTCTTTAAAAATAGTTGAAGCGATTATTCACAACATTGCTATTATTATTTTAAGGCGAATCATTGAGAACAATGATTTAGTTTTTAACCGATTTAAAAAAGTAGGAAGTTTCGGAATTCGCCATGCTCGTGCATAACTTCGTCGTTTATGGACCGTTTCTTTCTTTTTTTGTTGGAAAGCATTTTATCCAAGGGTGGTTCCATTTTAAAGAAACCTGGATCTGGTGATGGCATCCCAGAGAAATCGAACAAAGAAAAACTTTTAAAAATCGCAAGGTCTACTAACACGTGTTTTATTATTTATTGTTTTTTGGTTGGAGCCGAACGGCGATTGATTCGACGACTTACCGTAGTTATCTCGAGGTAATTAATGACGTAGATATAAGCGAAGAGAATTTCGGTTATTTTCGAAGTAACTCAGTCATTTGCTCACGAAAAGTAGTATTTGATGAAATGGAACTGATGATGAAAACCAGAACAGACCAGACCAGACCAGAAAAGGTTAAGGAGAGGCTTAGAAAGGCAAGTGACAAATTAAGCGTTGATGACATGAAAAACAAACACCCACTCATTATCTTGAAAGACGTTCTCTCTGTAAACTCGGAAGACGAGATAATTAGGGTGTTGAAAAACCAAAATGGTCACCTCCTGGGCAATATTCCGGCAGAGGAATACCGCGTCAAGTTCAAGTATCGTCGAAGGGCGCGAAATCCCCATACCAGCCACATAGTGTCGCCAAAGGTGTGGCAGGTACTAACGGCGGAGGGTAAGGCCCATATCGACTTACAACGCATAAGGGTCGAAGACCAGACCCCACTTATACAGTGTTCGGACTACGGACACGGTAGGCGATTTTGCATGGAAACTGTATCAAAGTGCAGCCATTGTGGAGGACCCCATGTAAGGGCGGAGTGCGCTGACTGGCTCGCCAATGCAGCTCCAAAATGCTGCAATTGCACCCACGCCAAACTGGAGCTGACTGAACATAATGCGTTCAGTCAGGAATGCCCAGTGAGGCGTAAATGGGATGCATTGGCTCGGGCCAGTACAGCGTACTGCTAAAGGCAGCTGCGTGTACCGAACGGCCTGGTCGGGAGACATTAACACTTTGATAGCAACGATTAAAATAGGCGCAGCCGTGGCGAGCTCATTGAACAAATTTACTAGATGCAAAATAACATCAGTTAATTGTTGCAGGTTTCGTAGTAAATCTGTACAATTACTAAAACTGCATACAAAGCTCACCGCGACTAAATACCACACAGCCACAAAGAGATGTCTATACCGATGTGTCAGCCAAACACGCAGTATGCAGCCCATAAAAGTCACCATTACCGTGGGATTGGTTCATTTCTCGTCTGGGGCTAACCGAGGGATCTCTAAAAATAACATAAATCCTGAAAATAGAAAACCAACAGATGGGATAAAAAGCTGGGAGAAAATAAGTTTTCTGATCACTGTTTACCCTTAACGTTGTGTTATCAGGCATTTGCCTGATAGGACATATATAAAATTCCTTTAAATTAATATTATTATTGCTTCTACAATTATGTTTATTTGATAGTTCAGTTTTAATCAGGATATATTAACCCGGCGAGCGTAAGGTTAATATTTGTTACATCAAGCGTAAGGTGGGTGAATTTAACCCATTTAGTGCGATAGACATTTTAATGTGATCACTATATTTTATTTATGTTTTTATTCACTAATGTAATTATTTAACAATCCGAGGATTAGTTGAGAGGGAAAAATAAACCAAAACCAATAGTTTTTAATATTTATTTATTAAATTATCAAAATTAACATTTTTCAATTAAACGCAACATGGCACTTGGAATTATTATTAAAAAAAAATAATAAACTTTACGAGAATCAAAACAATATTTTTTTCTTACTAACTAATAAAATTTGGAAATAAACGAGATCAAAATTTTGGCTATATAATTATTTACAATTCTTATAATCGTATTCAGTTTGAGCGCAATGTTCACACATAAGAACAGTATGTTCTTTGCATAAATAATGATTGCATTTATAGCAAGTTTGGTTTTGGTTGCGGCCTTTTTTTGTGGGACATATTTCACATGTTCTGATAGTCATAGCAACTTTAGTTGGAGGTTGTTGTGAATGTGAGGGGGATTCACTCACTTGATCTCCAATTCTTTTGCGCAGCTCTCGAGCTCTCGGCAAATCATTATTACATACTGATTTTTGTACCATTTCTTCCAGGTCTGTTACCTTCGCTTTCACATTCTTCGGATCCACCTGGCTCATCAGGTGCACAACTCATTTTGACGTACCAAACAAAAAATATCATACGATTTATTAAAGGCTTACGCTCGCCGGGTTAAATTCGTAAGTTTGTGAAAATGGTTCGATGTTTGAGTGGGTGGATGTCTGATGGTCTTTTTTGTTAAGACTTTTAAGTCATGTATAATATATAAGTATATTCATTGTTGTAGGTATATTGTTATTTAATTTTTTATTTTTATCTTTTGTATTTCTTTAATTTGTAACTGTTGTGTCCCCGTATAAAGCTTTTTCTATTCTATTCTATTCTATATGTCAGAACAACATAAAGGTTACTTTTTAAAGGTGCTTACCACGCGGTTAAAGATACGAATGTGAAACTTATATACAAAGATAAATGTGTTTACTCTTGATGTACTAATTAATGAATTATTACAGCAAGGAGCCAGTAAACTCCTAGACTATAACGCGTTATCTTCGCCTCAGTATTTGCATGTAATTGTGAATTGTTTGAGTAGGGGCGACAGGGCTATCTCGGATGCCGTAAGATTTATAATAATGGACGGGTGAATGGCGTGCGTCTAATGTTTGTGCGCTATTACAAATGCCTGCTCGTTTTATTATATACCCTTTTGTTTGTTAAGTTTAATTTTGTAAACTGTTTCTAAGATGTGATACTTTTTGGGATAAGTTCCCAAAAAGTATCACATCGTTTTGATAAAGTTCGTTTTATCGTCGTCACGTCGTTTTCGCTTCACGTACATATTATAAATATATAAAGCGACATCCTTATATATCGAATTTAGAGATTGCAATCCAGCGGCGTTTTCAATCCAGCACTGTATGCTGTGTTGGTTAGAGATTGCAACATTGTCTCTTTGGTAAATCTTATGTGTAAACTGGCAACACAAAGGCGTCCCTTTTTATATTCGAATTCTGCTATATTCGTTGTAAGTTGTAAAGCTTGTAAGTCTTATAAAATAAAGTGCCATTATATGAAAAATCTTTTCATTTTAACCGTAGTAACCACAGAATCTTTCATGGTAGCAGAGCGTGGTTACCATAAAGAATTGGTTACAAGAATATTAAAGTGAAAAGTCCGAAAAGCAAAAAACGAACATCGATATAGTTCGACCGGCGTGGCCACAGGGCGTGGCGTCATACAGTTTAAAAGTAACGTAGAAATCAAAAATGTCTGTAAATACGGCATTTAATATAGAAAAACTCGCTGGGCGAGAAAATTACGCTAATTGGAAGTTCGCAGTAAAAGCGTATTTAGAACATGAGGATCTCTGGCAGTGCATAGTAACGGACAAAGTCGACGACGCGAGGGATATCAAAGCTAAGTCAAAATTAATATTATTGGTGGAAGCCATAAATTATGTCCACATCCAGGACGCTAAAACTTCAAAAGAAGTTTGGTTTAACCTAGAACGAGCGTTCGATGACAATGGTTTGTCTCGTAAGGTTGCTTTACTTAAAGATCTCATTACTACGACACTGGAATCTTCGAGGAGTGTTGAGGACTACGTAAACAAAATAATGACGTCGGCGCATAAATTGAGAAATATAGCATTTTCTGTTGATGATGAATGGTTAGGAACGCTGATGCTAGCGGGTTTGCCGGATATTTACAAACCCATGATAATGGCAATCGAGAGCTCAGGAGTAAAAATCAGTGCAGATAATATTAAAACAAAATTACTACAGGAAGTACAGAATTCTGAAACTACTGCTTTTTACTCTACAAAGAAGAAACATGAGAAACATTTTATTAAATCTAAAGGCCCACGGTGCTTCAATTGCAATAAATATGGTCACCTCGGTAAATATTGCAGGACACAGAAGAAAACTTCAAATAAAAGTGAAGATAAAGGCTTTGTAGCGGCTTTTACAGCTTCTTCTGTCACAACGGAATGTGATAAATGGTATGTGGACTCAGGAGCCTCAATGCATATGACTAACTGCATTGACTGGATGTATGACATTAAAAGTCCCCCGGTCAGTACCATCACAGTTGCAAATAATACCCCGCTACCTGTGAAAGGAATAGGAAAAATTAATCTACTGTTACAAGATAATAAAAACAGAATACAGGTAAGAGATGTCTTATATATACCAGATCTTGTCGGAAACCTCCTTTCTGTCAGCGCAATGATAAAAAATGGCTGCAAAATAAATTTCAATAAAGATAATTGTGATATATTTACTTGTAATGGCGATTTTCTTTGCTCTGCTAAATTAGAAAACAATGTATATTCACTAAATGTTCATAGAGAAGTAATCGCAAATCTTAGTATTTCTGATACCTATAATGATCTTGTCCTATGGCATCGTCGCATGGGAAATTTGAATTTTACAGATGTAAATCGCCTGCCAGTATGCACAAGAGGAATAAGCCTGACACCAAACAAAGATAAATTGCCAGTGACCTGTACCACCTGCCTAGAGGGAAAACAAACAAGACTACCCTTTAACCACACCGGATCCAGAGCTTCACAAGTACTGGAATTAATCCATTCCGATTTATGTGGTCCGATGGAAACTCCATCCTTAGGAGGTATGAGATATTTCATTACGTTTATAGACGACTACTCCAGATCAGTCTATGTATATTTCCTAAAAGACAAACTCAGCATCCTCAATGCATTTAAAGATTTTCACAAGAAAGCTGAAAATGAGTGTAATAACAAAATAAAAGTCATCCGTACAGATAATGGTTTAGAATTTTGTAACAAAGATTTTGAGAATTATTTAAGTCAATATGGTATAAAACATCAAACGAGCACACCATACTCACCTCAACAAAACGGTCTCGCTGAAAGGATGAATAGAACCCTTGTAGAGAGGGCAAAATGTATGTTATTAGATGCAAAATTACCAAAATCATTCTGGGCTGAGGCAACTGCTACTGCAGCTTACATAATTAACCGTTCACCTACCACTGCTATTAATAAAAGAACCCCATATGAACTTTGGTCGGGTAAGCTTCCTGATTTATCAAACATGAGAATCTTTGGTTCCGAAGTCATGATGCAAATCCCTAAAGAGAAACGAAAGAAATGGGATCCGAAGTCTCAAAGAATGATTTTTGTAGGTTATTGTGACAATACCAAAGGATATCGTCTGGCTGACCCTAAAACAAACAGAATTTTGAAAAGTAGAGATGTTGAATTTTTAGAAAATATTAAGAAAAATAATAATATATATTTGTGTGATGTTGACAGCTCTGCAGATCTTCAATCAGCAACAGCAGCACCCGTACCTAAGCCTGAAACAGAAAAACAATTATTAGACACAAATGTTAGTGAAACTTCCGAAGAATATGAAACTGATACAGACAATGATGAAGTGTATATGCCACATAGATCAGTAAATGACTTACCTCACAGCACCATCACCTTACGTCCTAGAGACAAGCTCGGTAAGACATGTCACAGCTCTAAACCTGGTTATTTTTGTTCAGTTAAAAATCTCCGAGACCCTGTATCTGTTAAGGATGCTCTATCCTCTGAAAATGCAGAAAAATGGAAAAATGCGATGGAAGAAGAATACCAAGCTTTAATAAACAATAAGACCTGGGTACTTACCAGCTTACCCCCTGGAAAGAAAGCTCTTCCTTGCAAGTGGATATTCAAGACAAAAACCGATGAAACGGGGGCTGTGAACAGATATAAAGCTAGACTAGTTATAAAGGGATACGCACAGAAAAGAGGAGTCGACTATGATGAAATATACTCACCTGTAATAAGACTTACCTCTGTGAGATACCTCACTGCTCTGGCTGCAAGATATAATCTAGATATAGACCAAATGGATGCCATAACAGCATTCCTACAAGGAGACTTGGATAATGAGATATATATGGAACAACCAGAGTTATATGAAGAGGGAACAAAAGTATGCTTGTTACAAAAATCTATCTATGGCCTAAAGCAAGCCAGCCGCCAATGGAATTTAAAATTGGATAGTGTACTACAGAAAATTGGCCTTTGTAGATCAAAAATAGATCCATGTATTTATTATTATATAAAACAAGACACAAAGATTTTCGTAGCTGTATGGGTTGATGACCTTATGATTTATTCAAACAACAATAATTTAAAATTAGAAATTAAAGACAAATTAAAGAAGGAATTTAATATGAAGGATCTAGGAGAAGCAAAACAATTTATAGGAATAAATATTAACAGAAATCGTAAGGAAGGAAAAATAATGCTTGATCAGGAAAATTACATCTTTGATATATTGGATCGTTTTGGTATGTCCGAATCAAAACCTGTAAAAACACCAATAGAAGTAAATGCTAAATTTGAGAGCAATGATACTGATGACATCGAAAATATTCCATATAGACAAGCAATTGGATGTTTACTATATTTAGCACAGGCAACTAGACCAGACATTGGCTTTTCAGTTAATAAACTCAGTCAATATGTCAGTTATCCTAGTCCGCAGCATTGGATTGGAGTGAAAAGAATAATGAGATATCTTCAAGGTACTAAAGGCCTAAAACTGGTATTTGCCAAAGATGAATCAAACCAAATAAGAGGCTTTTGTGACTCAGACTGGGCTGCTAGCCCAGAGGACAGAAGGTCCTGCACTGGTTATATTTTTATTTTTCAGAATGGAGGGATAGCTTGGAACTCCTGCAAGCAACGCACGGTTGCTCTGTCCACAGCTGAGGCAGAGTACATGGCGATGGCAGCTGCAGCACAGGAAGCACTATGGCTCCGACAGCTTCACCTCGAGCTTGGCCTTCAAGAAGACCGTCCCCTTCCCATCCACTGTGATAATCAGAGTGCCATACGCTTAGCTTTAAATGATTGTTATAAACCTAGAACTAAGCACATAGATATTAGATATCATTTTTTGAGAGATAATGTTAGTAATAATTGCATTAATTTTGTATATTCTAAAGGAAGTGAAATGGTTGCTGATATTTTAACAAAAGGAACTACATTTGATAAACACTTGTATTGTATAAAGAAAATGGGTTTGCATTCTAGTGGGGGTGTTGGTTAGAGATTGCAACATTTTCTCTTTGGTAAATCTTATGTGTAAACTGGCAACACAAAGGCGTCCCTTTTTATATTCGAATTCTGCTATGTTCGTTGTAAGTTGAAAAGCTTGTAAGTCTTATAAAATAAAGTGCCATTATATGAAAAATCTTTTCATTTTAACCGTAGTAACCACAGAATTTTTCAGTACTTGTTACAATTTTTTTTTTCCATTATCTTCTAAGCTTGAAAGAATTGTTGCAATATGCTGTATAAAATAAAATTCATTTTCAAGACTATAACGAATTTTCTGTTTTAGGTGGAGTAAATATCTTCCTATTAACACATTATTTAAAAATTCTCTATTCTAAACTAATCTAAGAATTATAAAAATATATTTTTAGTACGTACTAAAAGCGGGTTTTTTATTTTTTTAGACTATTATTTTTACTGTCATTATACTCTTTAGTCTTTTTATATTTAAACTTAACTGCATT
>DVVJ01001609.1:0-11022 GCA_018234505.1 Junonia neildi neildi
CAGACAGACAGACAGACAGACAGACGGACATGGCGAAACTATAAGGGTTCCGTTTTGACTACGGAACCCTAAAAACGATCTTCAAAATTAGGGTCACAAAGAGTATAAAATTTTATTTCCTTCTTAATATTTAATACTTAATTGAACTCCGTTCTGTCCGTCAAGTTATTTATTTTTTATAAAAAAAATTCCGTTTAAAAATAATAAAACTTTTTTAACTTAACGTATGTGTCTTAATGGGGACTATGTAATAATTATTTAATTTTATTTGACAAACAGTCTCAGTTTGCATTCGTTTTTGCGGAACGAAAGTAAGGCCATTCGATACCCGCGTTATCCAACCTTGGAGTCATCTGAAAGACCATTATTTGTCTAAAACGAATCTATCAGATTGTTAAATATATTTTATTAATACCAAGATAATGGCTGTTGCATAAATACTCCACCTAAATACCAGATTTCTAAAAATGTTCGCTGAATTTAAATATTTGATTTTATCGCCAATTTTGTATTTTTAAAAGTAAATTACATCAAAGAATAATTTCTGCGTCAATCACATTATGTTTTACAAAATCCCCAATTGTATATTAAATCCCAGAATGTATATTAAGAAAAGTTGCAATGGATAAATAAATAAACCACGAGTGGTAAAAAGGGGACTGCCGAAAAATAAATAAAAAATAAAGTATATTTTTTCTCCAAAAAATAAACTACAGAATGCACATGGATAGATGTCTTCTGATTTGAAGCTCCATCTGTAACGTTTGGAAATCCAATACGGAGACACGGCGTGATGCACACAAC
Organism: Junonia neildi neildi; assembly: GCA_018234505.1. Lineage (NCBI taxonomy): Eukaryota > Metazoa > Arthropoda > Insecta > Lepidoptera > Nymphalidae > Junonia > Junonia neildi. The sequence continues at coordinate 805 of DVVJ01001609.1, forward strand.
TGGAGCAAGCCAGTATTACCAGATTCCCCGTAACAGAATTGTTCTCGACTCCTTGTTGATCTTATTTTACGGACTCATATGACAAAAAATGTTATTTGAAGATATTATTGTAATATTGCACCTTTATTGTAAGGTATTTTTATTATATTATAGATGTATTTTTACTTCAATAAACTAACTATGATTTATATATGGTAAAAATTAATAGCGTTACATATTACATAGTATGTTGTAAGAAACCTAATTAATTTAATTCATCTTATTAATTCTTAAAATAGTACTGTCCGGTCTTTCTGCATGTATAGTACTATTTTCCTTATTATTAACTATAGTAGTATTTACTTTTTTCAATAGTATGATAGCGAAAACCGTGGGATTTAGAGCACTTACTCTCTTTAAACAATGTAACTTTTTTATAACTTTGTTTGTTTTTATAAATATTATACAACCTTACAAAAACTTTATTTATGTTTCGTGATTACGTATTCCATTTATTTCGCAATATACCTACTTATTTTATCAAATGAAAAATTAGTATGTAAGAATAATTTCACAGACGTAATTAGTCTTCCCAAATATACTTTCAAATGAGATTTCGAATAATCCGTAAATGTTTTTTATTTCGAACACACTCCGTTAGTCCGTTCTTTTTGGTAACTTTGTATTTCCTTAAGTAATAAAAGTCGTTACGTGACTATGAAAGAACCATGCCTAAAAATAAAACGAATCAATTCTTTCTGCTCTAACACCATAGTTATTGATAATTGAAAGCTATTATTTACCCTATATAGCAAAAAAGAAAGTGATGCTTTCACGACTTTACGGTAACGACTCTGCCAAAGACGTTGTTATTTTGAAGGCAACTTATATTCTATTATTGGCACCATTTCTGTATTTCATTGTAGCCATCAAGCATTCATAACCAATTTTCCATGCTTGGAGACCGATTTAATGTAAAAGCGGAATGTTTTATACAACTTCGAATTTAGTGAAAATGTTATCAAATAAAAATACATTATTTTATTGCTATTCGTGGTCTGAATATAAATATTATTTTCTAAATACTTTGATGCTGTGATTATTGTCTTTACATTATTTTTGTAGCAAAAAACATGACATGCCCATAAATGTTCATACTTTTATTCAGCAATGATCGACAGACATCACATTTAAAATATGGTTACGAATATCAAATATATTTTTATAACTATTGTATATCCAAAAATATAAGACAAATACCTAATACACAATAAAATAAAATAAATACAGTTAAGTTAGTGTATAAATATTGAAACAGTGCGCAAATTCAAAAAACACCAACTAAGACTAACGGTGAATTAAATAATATTAAAATCGTAGATTTTTATGTAAAACTGTTTCCTAAATTAATTCAGAAACGTGTTCATTCGGTTAAGCGTTCGGCTACCAACAATATAAATAAAAGCTTTCAAGGTTAGTACTTCAATTGCAATTTGCATACGAACACGTTCGCTTAAAAATCTTAAAGGGACTAAAACAGGTTCTAGTGGCTGTTGTTTAAATGTTTAAGGTTTACGTACTTTTGTCGTTTACCTTTATACATAAAAAGAAATAATGTACGGAATTTACGTTGTTGACGACGCTGCCGCCGGCAGGTTACAAGTCTTCTTTATAACCTTTATCAATTAAGTACAAGCTGATGACTACTTATCAAGCATTTTTCCTTCCTTATCGTTTTTATATTTTATTAAAAAAAAACTGATAAACTCGTTTTATTTTTTATTTTTAAAATTTTTGAGCAGAATGCCATGTTTCCTTTTATTTTACGAGACTAGCGCTAGCTGAGCCGGTTGAGATGTAAACGGTACATCGACCCTGATCGGTTGTTCCGCCTGTACTAAATTGAAGGGATACTGCACTTCTTAGGCTTCCTTTAATCAGACATTTTGTTTCTTTTTTAGTTTTTAAATAAAATTATTAACAAACAGTGGAGACACTTTAAAAAGCAAATATTTGTATTTAATTTATTACTACCAACAATTTTTCATGGAAATAATAAATGAAAAGGTGAATATAAAGAAAGTTTGTTCTTGTATGACTACTAAGGTAATTATATTGAATTATTCAAACATTTACTTGGTATAAGTTTTACAAATATAATAATAAGTATAGCTTACGCCGCTGTATGAAAGTAGTAACGACTGGCATTCACAGTAATGATAACAGTAATCTACTAAAAGCTAATACTTACAATCATTGCAAAGACACAAAATTACATGTTAAGGCTTTGAGCCTTAGACCATGTTGATAACATTGAATTTAACGTCAAACTAGCCTACAACTTTGACTTAATTCGCCTTACTTTCTGATTAATTATTTATCACTGTAGTTAAAATAAAATGTTATTTTATTTTTACAGTAAATTTGTAGGATAAAAAAAAATATAATTTATTATTTCCTTGAAAATTATATTTTGAAAAAGCGTGAAAATAAACATATTTTTTTATATCTGTCGTGCCAATAACATTAAAGAGCACTTACTTTATTAAAAATAAAAAATATATATTTACATGTATAAAATACAGACAAAAAATAAGCAATGTAAAAAATAACACGCTAACAATGAAATATTCTAAAAATTTTTTTTGGAAACATAATAATAGTTACAAACCGCAGCTGTTACCCATAGCGTATGTTCTAAGCTTAAATTGACTTTCTATTAAAATATGCACACTTTTCGTACAATTGAAATGTATTTTACTTATATTGTTTTTTGGAACACTAAAGAGTCTGAACAGAGACAATTATATTTTTTTTTTCGTACGTTCTTTAAATAATGTTTGACTGCGGAAAATAAACATTGTTTTGTTCTGGTTGATGATCACAAAGTGAATGTCTGTCAAATAGTATGACGAAACTCTTGAACCACAAACATACGTAATTAATTTTATGTATATAAATATGTTAGTTGGAATAGCAGCATTAAAATCTGGTTAAGTTAATGTATTTCACTCCATCCGTTAATTTCACTTGCTTATTTCTCTTCCCTATTTCGTGACCACTTTTAAAATTGGCAACGCATTTTGTATTTTTCGCTGATGTCAGAAGTGTTTATGGGCGACGGTGACCACTTAAAATATGAATGAATATGTTAAGTCTTAACCTTGCGAGGGGCAGCTGATGCACATATGTATAAGCGAAAGGGATACTACAGTATCTCCGTTTCCATGCTGATGACAACCATCAGGGGCCAGGGGTTTTTAGTTTCTACAATCTCACATTACCCGACCCCCCAGGAATCGAAGATTTACCTTACGGCAACAAAAAAAAAGTCTTAACTTATTCATCATTAAAGTCAAATCTCTGATACTACTTATCTAATTTTAAAAGTCATTTTTACATTATTTATTTCGTTTATCTTACCTGAAAAGATTATATTATGCGCATCACAGCACGATTTAAAGGAGGAATATCTAATCTGTTATGTCATATAGGTGCACCGTAAAACCGCAAGGCACTAGTATCGAAATAACCGTACACACAAATCACGATGTAACACTATTCGATTCCATGGAAACTGTGTACAAAATATACCTAGTTCAGAAGATAAGTAAAAACACAATAGATATAAGCGAACGAACGTGGGAGTCAAAATATTATTAACATAAATTACGTACATGTGAAATACATTGACCCCCTAAGCTATGATAGATATCTATGAAAGGCATTCTGAATTCCTTCGTATTAATTACATGTACTCGTAATTAAAATGATCTAGATGAGATTGAGAATATTGTGTTGTTATTATGTGAGAGAACAATAGAGTCAAGTTGTCGGTTAAAACGTGGTTACAAACACGTAATGAGACACCGCAACTGCTGTATTATGTTGCTAATTCCATATTATTGAATCGTACTCGTTAACGCATTTGTTGTCATTAATATCGAGGAAATGAATGCAATAATATTCACGCTCGAGTAAACTGTACAAGTTCCTGAATTCACTGAAGGCTGAGTTGTTGGTGTGACCGACTTTAATTGAATTAATTTTGTATTTATCCAGATAGTTTTCGGTACGACCTTTTTCATTTCAAAATTCGTCGAAGATGAAATTCAACATTTTATTCTGATTAAATATGAGATTTACTACAATTTTTTTTTGCTAATGAGCGATTGCCGTCTGACATCTGCAACCCAGACGGCAATCAATTAACCATTTAGACTAGACTATTTACCTACTATGAGTAACGATCTTTACCAGATCATTATGATAACAACTTATAAATCACACGATGATTAAATATCATCAAACTTTCAAATACAATTCTTCCACAGTGTAAGAGTTAGTTTGATTGATCGTTCCCATCTTATAAACTACCAGTTCACTTATTTTTTCAATATGGACAGATTATTTACATAAAATCTCACACAGCTTTTCAAAAAGGACATGAATTTTCAAAAATCTAACGAGCGCAGAAGTATTTCAATTTTTAACCAACTTTTAAATAAATGTAGGTACGTGTACTAGCGTGGTGTAGGTAATAGGAATGTAAGTAACATGTAACTATCACATTGTGCAGGTCCAAGACCTGTCTAAAGTATAATATTTTTATTTGAAGTTTATAATTATGAACACAAAAAAAATATCAAATTGTATTCAGAAGGTACGGAATTCCGATTCCGATGCACCACACGCGCTTGCTCTATTCTTTCCCCTTGACTTCCTTCATGAAAAATGGTAAAGGCGGTAATTATTTCTTTTTGCTAAACTATTGTTTATGTGCGTGTCAGACTTTATAAATAATATTATGGACATGGAGTTTTTCATTTAAAGCGGTTTTATAGCAGAAATCTAGCATTTTAAGCGATTGATGTAACGCATTTACTTAGTGCTAGATACTTATGTCTGTCATTCAATTACTTTTATTTTTTAACTAACGAAACGTTTCATTTTAAATAAACATACATATAATATCTTTTTTTCTGTTTAATTATTGATTGAAGTTGTAATATACCATATAATTATTATAGCAACTATACATGTTATGAATAACATAATTTGTTCAAAAAGGTCTACAACGAGGAGCACCAGCCAACCCAATTAGGTTTTCCTATACAATAGAATAAATTTGCATTCTCTATGATCGCAAAGGTCACGACTCTTCGTATTTCAAAAGCTACGATCATCATTTTGAAAGGTGCATTTTTAATCGAAAGTATCGAAACACTATCGAAATCGTGAATTAATCAGAATTGATCAGAAACAATTTGATCTTTCGAAGAACAAAAACAAACAAACAACAGGAAATTGCAAGAAATAGCCGCAAAAACAACGCGAGTCCTAATTATTACAATTAGCAATTGCTTCAAAGCAACAATAGTACTTTGTAAACATTTAAGTTATAATAAATTAAGAAAATGTTGAAATAATTTATTAATCTTCAAATACCAAACGAACGAAGCTTGAACTTTATACGTTCAAAATCGCTTACAAAATTGACATTTAATATTTGACATTGATAGACAAAGGTCATGTCTAAAGTTTTCGGGTCACAAAATAATCTACGTACAAAATAGACATGATAGCTTAATCATAAAAAATTAAATCAGAAAAAAGTGTGTTCTTTTCGTAAATTAAATATAATTTAATTATTTCTTTAGTTTTTTTTTTTTGTTTGTTTTTTGGAAAACCCGAAGCTAATGCATTTTATATTCATTAATGTTTAAGTTTAGATTTAATTAAAGAACAGATGCCTTCAGAGTAGTGTGGCGGGATAGTTAAAGATACATGCAGTATCACTATACCGGTGCGATCGTCTGTATTTTATTGTATCTACAATTGTACATGTTTCTAATAAAAAAAACACTTTGATCAATTAAATCATAATTGTATCCGTGCAAAGTAACACGATTAATTATATATCTGCGTGTATACGAGTATACACATATACAGAGATTGTTTATTATTCTCATAATTCTTTTAGCCGACTACAAAAGAGATTTTTACTCGATTTTTAGATTTGTCTGGTACTGGATATCTTTGCCGACTGACTTTTTATGGTAATTTTACACAACGTAGTCTTTATATTGTGGTCTCTTATCAAAATTCCTCGACCAGGAAGCTGCTTACAAATGATGCTTTACAAATGATGATTCAGTATTAATGAGATATTGCAACATAGAGTCGTATTATTGAAACATACATATTATTTGAAAAATTGAATTTGTTTAACGTTAAAAATTAAGATAAGAAAAATTTATATAAAAAATATTATAATTATTACAGATATAACATTAAACTAAAAATCTAAGACCTAATCTAAGGTTTATCCGCTTGAAGCAAAACAGGCACATAAAATCTAAAATACTACACAAGAATATGAATTAAGCAACATAATTATACGTAGCTTTTTAATAACTCTCTCTTACCCTCCTTTGCGACGCTCAGTCAAGTAAAAACTTTAAAACTGTTGATAAAATATCCTCATACCCAAAAACATGTAAGAAGACTCTTACAACTTTTAATAGCCTGCAAATGTTCTAATGAAATATCCATAATTCGCACCCCTAAAACAAAAGTCAACCAAGTCAAAAAATGTGTGCACCTGAAAATGCACTTTAAAAATTTTAACATTAGAGCAATTTTAGAAGTGGTTGATATTTTGAGGTAGTTGACTCTTCTTTCACGGGTGCGAAATATAAAATACGTACAAACATATATACGTATACTAGTTGACCCGGCGAACTTTGTTCCGCCTTAATGGTAACAAATAAGCAGATTTTGTTATTGATTTCCTACAAATATCAAATTGTCATTACATAGCTGTCATTAGCGTTTTGTTATTCCAAGTCTGATTATTTTTTGTTATACCATGCTTTATAGTGTCTGATGTTTCATGTCAAGTCACATTCCCGGCTTTCGAACGGGATAAAAAGTATCCTATGTCCTTCTCCTGGCTCTAAACTACCTCTCTGCCAATTTTCAGCTAAATCGGTTCAGCCGTTCTTGAGTTATAAGTGGTGTAACTAACACGGCTTTCTTTTATATATATAGAATAGATTTTCGATTACTGTGTTATTATTTTGTTTTGTTATCAAAATTAAATACAAAAAATAGCATTGAAATAAAACTACTTTAAACGGATTTAAATCGCGTATATTCGCGTATACAGCGTTTGTGGTCACGAGTAGACTGTAACGTCCACGATCGCTGTAATGTGCTCGAAACGTCGGGATGATAAAAATAATTAATATACGCGATTTAAATCCATTTAAAGTAGTTTTATTTCATTAAGTAATAATCACGAAAATGTCTATCTAAGACAGTGTTACAAAAAATAGCAGCTATAATAGTTTAAAAACTTTCCCTTTTTAGAAGTTGACTAAAAATAATGCAAAATTGTGCATAAAATCGATAAAGAAAAACAATCAACATGTTATGCTTTAATAATAACTTTGCCCACCTCGAGATTGCACAAGCATTCCTAACTTTTTAAAAAAATTTAATATAACCCTTGTTCCACCGGAAATAACATAGGAGTCGTTCAAGTATTACGTAACGCAATTTTTGAAGATTTTAGGCCCCCCCCTCCCCCACATGGAACGCACCGTAACGTTGTTCTGTACTCCTCCCCCTAGACGTTACGTAACATTTTACTAAAATTTTTAGGTGAAAATGGTGACTAAAATAATTTTTGAGACCATTTTCATCAAAAAATCACAATTATGTCGTTACGTAACGCGTTGTTATTATACCCCTTCCCGGCCCCCTAACGCACCGTAACATTTTACAAGACGCTCCCTCCAAACTGCGTTACGTAATACTTGAATGAACCCATAGCTTCCTAGCAGTGAAAAAATTTACAAATCGGTCAAGTATAATTCGGTTAAAACAATATTCGTATAGGATTCTAAATATAAATGAAACTTACCGTATCATCAATTATTCTCTTGTACTTGTCCACCAGGCCTTGTAAGTGTTCATTCTGTGATTCTAATTCCTTGACCCTCGAATCATCTATCACTCTTTCCGTTCCTTGCACCTTCTTATTCAGCTCGTTCTCCAGTTGCTTCTTAATATTAACTTCTTCTGTCAACTTCTGTTGCAACTCACTTTCAATCCTACTCTTCGCTAACTCCTTCTCTTTTATCTGCTGTTGTAACTTGCTCTCTAGTTCCTTTGCTACCGACTCCTTCTCTTGTATCTTCTTCTGTAACTCTACTTCTAGTTGCTTTCTCTCGTTGTCTTTTTCTAACAATTTTGAGGACAATTCCTTTTCAACTTGTTTCTTTTCTGCCTCCTTGGCTTCGAGTTCCTTCTTGAGGGTTTCAGCGAAGGTTTGCAGCCATTCCTTTCCTACTTTGGAGGTTGGGGCGATCGTTGGGCATGCGGATCGTAGGACATTTGCTACTTCTGTGAAATGTTGCGCTTCGGCCTTACTTACAGCGTCCTGTTAAAGAACCATTTATAAAAATGCTTAGCGAAAATCTTTCTGATACTAATAACAGCTGAATATATTAAAGAGAGGAGGATAATTAATATAATACTTATATATGACGGTAATTAATATTAGTATATACAGAGATTATATATAAACAGCGCAAATAAAATTACATTTTTCAAAAGTGAAAAGGGATTAAATTAAAGATATAAATAAAGATAATTTAAGCGAAGCCGGCCGAAGATATCATATATACAGTGCTATTTAATTGAAACTCTTTAATTGAACAATTTATGAATAATGCAAACAAACTCAAATAGAGTCCCAAAAATACTGCAAGAAAAAAATTTTGCCTTTATGATTAACTTTAAAAAGTCCAAACAGGTGTTTGCAACATTTTTTTAAAAATAAATTATTTTTTTTTAATAAGTATCTAATACCGTTTTAGGTGTGGTTTGTTCAATTATTCACATATAGCTCTGAAATAAACTTACAGCGTCTTGGGCCGGCATCGCGGGCGTCGCTTTCGTGAGAGCCCTTTCGGCGGTTTGCAACGCCTCCATTACTTTCCAGTTTTTAGTTCGCAACTCCTGGCAGGAGCCAAAACAGGTTGAAATGTTACGTAATTAGAAGAACAGATAGACGATTTTGAAGAACTGTTAATAGTGTAAATAAAAAACATCGTACATGCGTAGCATGCTACTTGGTAGTACATATTTTTAATTTTAGTAACTTAGCAAATTAGTTTATTTTTTCGGTCATTATCATTAACACGAGATACTGATTTTTTTTAAATAACCTACATTGGCTCAAAAGCACTAGAAAGATTGAAAAATAATACAGTCCAGCCGCTTATATGTTGTATAAATTTTGTTATAGTAGATTCTTATGACAAATGACAAAAAGAGAATGTTAAACTCCTACTTTGAAATTAAACATATCATTTCATTTACGTCAATGAGTGGAATGCGGACTATAATTTACTGTATAATTTAAATTTCTAACTCTTATTAGATTAATAGATAATATAAACTCACATTGTTCTTCTCTCTATACTGCGCGAGTTGTTCCTGCAAGCTGGCGAGCTGCTCTTTCTGTTCTGCGCTGCTCTTCTGTGCTGATGCCAGTTCATTGCGAAGCGATTCCACTACGCTCTCCACTTTAGCCAGTTCCGCTGCCTGGAAATTAAAAGTTGAAAGTATTTTAGTACTTTTAATTATATATTAGGTTTCTTTCACGGCCTTCATTAGTCAGTCAAGTAACAAGTGAGCAAACAAATGTCATTTTTAGGAAAATACCATTGGTTGATTATGAAAATAACTATATCTTCAACATATTATATAAACAAATCTGATCTATTGGGGTTACCAGTTACAAATTATGTTTTTGATAGGATATTTTAAATTCTGTATCTGACATTATTTTATAGGTACAACATTTGTGCATATGTAATAAAGTTTTGACAGAATCATAATAGTGGCAAATAATTATTTTGAACATACCTTTTGTTCATCACTGTTGCTAGTAATCGGCAGTCCATTTTGTGCAGGTACCGCTTTCAATTGCTTCAATTCCGCTAACTCAGACTCACGGGCTGATAACTGCTCTCGCAATGAAGCAATCTCCTTTGATAACTGTAAATATTGTGTTTATATTGTACTTCATTTGATATGAGTTATACGAAAATGTATTTTGATGGTTGAAAGGCTATTTGATCTAAGTGCCATTTTTTTGACATATATATTTTTATACATATTTGGATAGAGAATAATTTGCTGATTCCAAATATGTATAAAAAT
>DVVJ01001610.1:0-11022 GCA_018234505.1 Junonia neildi neildi
AAACCATAGCACGCCGAGCCTCTCTGAGATCAAGACTGTTTTACTAGGAGTTTCAAGTTAACTGAAAGCTAAGGAGTAATATACAGTAAAAGCAGCTTAGGTTTTAGCTTGTTTACAAAAACACTCCAGAAAATTTTGAAAATATTGCATTTTTCTTATTCCAGATACCTACCACATTTTAACAACACCTTTTATAAATAATAAACGTCCGCGACTTGGGGACCGCTAATAAGAAACATTTGCTTTAAAAAAATCATGATTGTAGTGTTAGGAAAAGCGGTCCTACAACACTTTTTGATGATTTTTAAAGAAAATTGATGTTATTTCTGCGCAAATTATAAATACCCGGGTACCCGGGTATGTGAAAAAATAATACCCGTTACCCGAGTATTGAAAAAGAGTGGATTCGCGAAAACCCTAGTTGTGGTTGCTTGCATGCTTAACATGTTAGCAGCTTTAATTTTTTTTTGTTTTAAATTTGTCATAATAACATGCAGTAGCTACTAGTGGTAATTAAATAAACAAACTTTTGGAGGCCTACATTCAGTAGTGGACTGCAATTGCCTGATGATGATGACTTAAGTATTAGTAGGAATATCTAGGTAAGTAGTACTGTATCCAACCCAGTTCATGAGAAAAGGAACTGGCATAGCACCACAAATATATTTTAGACAAACCACTTTCAATTTCCATTCACCTATTTACAAGTCGTCAGCTATTTTTACAAATTTATTAAAGCTCCATATTAAAAAAATATTTTCTATATATTTTTTAAATGTTAATAGTAAAAGTCTATTAAAATTATATCTGTAATACAAGCTTAAGATTTTGTCAATTTGGTTGATTTCAAATGAACATTGAATTTGGGACCCTATCTTCTTGACATCTTAAATTTTATGTTGGTCCAGAATGACAAATTAGTAAGAATAGAACTTGGCTCTCATTTTACATTGCATTTTTTAATGAGGTGATAAGTATAAATAATAATGAATGAGTATGAATAAAAATGCTTACCTCAACTTCTTCCAAAGTTTGCGTCCATCTGTAGTGTTCGAGATCACATCCATTGCCGGAGTTGGGCTTGAGTTTACCTTTTTCTTTAGGATCGTCCTCCTCTGTTGCATCCGCCATTTCAGTGTCACTGCCTTCTGCATCACCACTTCCATTTTCACTTTCTAAAATAAAATAATTACTATTTAATTCTATGTGTTAAGATTAACCCATATAATATATAATATATGAAATTATATAGGTATGCAGTTAATAGTAGCAACTAATGAGACAATTTCTACAATATGGAACCTGACCTAAAATATTACTAGAGGCCTAGTACATGCTTTGCTATATATAAATTGAAATAATAAATGTAAACACGAAAAAGATTCCAATTTCACAGCAAAATCCCCATTAAGTAAATGATCCGCCACTTGTTGAATTATTAAAATACTCTGCTGATTTTGTGACAAGGTTCAACCTATCTGTCGTGATACAATTTCGCTATTTGGATATCTGAGATTTCCACAACTCGTCGTGGTCGTTTTTAAATGACCTATAACACGAATTTTGTGATGTGGATATTTTACTGTGCATCGATCCTTCAGCGTGACATACAGATGTATGTGGTCATCTACAATGGTTCCATCATTATTATGAAGCAAGGGAAACTAATTATAGCCATTAATTATTACATATACTATTTTCAAATATTAAGCCTTTATCTAAAAATAATACTACCCATCAACAACAATAATGTAATGTAAATGAGCTCCAATAACCACAAGATTAGTCCATTTTAGTAAATCTATTTTATCATATCATAAATAACAGCACTCCCATTAAACATACCATGGCATTAAAATAAATCTTTATCATATTGGTAACAATCCATGCAGGCAATGATTGCAACCAAAAAGGGTTTTTGTATAGCTTCATTAATACCCAAGTATAAAATATTACTTTTGACGGTACTAAAAACATGAGTTATTAGAACAATTTTTTTTTAATTAAAATTAAAGTTTTTGTGATAACAATATTTTTTATCAGAAAATCATTTATTATATTATAAAATAAAAGATCCTAGCTTAAAAATCTGTCCTTTATAAATATACAATTTTGAAAGAAATTAATTCACCATAAGCGATATACCTAGTTCATATTAAGTTTAAAGTAAGATAATCTTTTTGTTCTTGAAAGAAATTATTATGCCTTCGGATATGTTTTCCAAGAATTTTGTTGAATATCTCGATCATAGGGATTAAATAATAATAAATTAATTAATTTAACAGTACTCAGATTCAGAAATTACTTTTGAAATAGTTACTTTTTAGTCTTTAGTTATTCACTTTTTTACAATGTTTATCTTAATCTTTAAAAAAATGCATGCAAAATATTTTAGCAATAAAAAGTAACAGAATTTAAATGTACCACAAACCTCATCATTTATTTAAGAGAAGGTTAAAAACCTAATCCACCATGTTTGGATTGGTACCAGACATGTATCAGAATTTTTTCCAACGCATATGGGTTTCCTCATAATGTTTTACTAGACTACCAAGCATAAGAAACATTTAAACTTTGTTATGGACTTTATTAGGCATACAATTTAGTATGTGAAAAAGCACTGGTTCTAACCCAAGTTTGCACCCTTAACCTTTGTCTTAATTGACAAATCTCACCAATATTAGCTTTAGGTGTGGGATGAAGTAGCAATTAGCATTAGCTAGCTGTACATAATACAGATTTCTTGACAGAATATTGATTATTTTGTAATATTGAATTTATAAGTACTAATGGTATTATCTTACTTACATTAAGCCAGTTAGTCAATAAATCTTCAATAATAGTAAAACCTTATATGGCAAACTGACAAATATATCTCTATATCCGTTAACTGCATAAAAACTGTGTCCATGACACTAACCTTTCTGTATCAATATTGTTTTTACCACAAAATTCCAAACTCAAATCACAATCTCAAAAGTGTATTATATTAAAAAGTCACTTTTGAATTGTCAATTCACATATCAATTTCGAACAGCAAGTGTAAAATTTCTTGTGGCATATATTTTTTATGTGAATGCCAAGTCAAATTGGAAGTGAAACCAACAAGATTATTATCAATTTAATTCAAACTTACTATTCTTTTTGTCTTTTTCGATATCCTCCTGTAACTTGGTGGCTTCCTCGTCAGTAAGTTCTTGAACTGTGGCGGGTTCAAAGTCTCGTGCCAGACGTTCCTGTTCTTTCTTCTGCTGGATGTCCTTCAGCCTCCTGTCTGCTTCTTCTTTTTCTTTCTTAATTTTATCAGCCTCTTCACGAGCTTTTTTTGCGTGACTATAAAAGATGTCTTTTACTATCTGAAAATTTGAATGAGATATTTTTTTTTGTTGAATAGGATGTTTAGCTTTTTAACATTTTAGGAACAATTTACCGGAACAGGTATTATTACTATAAATTAAAAATTTTGACACTTAGACAGGAAGAAGTCAAAAGATTTTGTGAATGCACACCATATAAAAATATAAAAAAAAAAATATTTTGTAATTTTTAAAATTTTATTATACCTTTTCCCACTCCCCTTCTTTTCCACCGGTAAAGAAATCAGTTTTTCTTGCCAAGAAACTAACAATTGTTCCGAGTAGCTGAAATAAAAATATAGAAAACTCTTAATTTAAAATGTCATTGAGAATAATTGCATGCTTATATTTTGTTATCCATTTAAAACATTTTTTTATTTAATAATTACGAATACTTATCACATTCATGTAAAATTAACAACACAACAGTAAGCGCTACTGCTTTGTTTTTCTAGTAGATTCTATCATGTTTCGTTCAAACAAATATAAATTTTAACTTACATCTTTAACACCACCTTCATGCTGTTGAGCCATTGCTAGAAGCATGGAATCAAATTTTTCAGGATCGTTACTCATTTTTGTTGATAAAGTATAATCTTCAAGAATAAACTGTTACAATATTGATATTCTATGAATTTTATATTAAAATGCAATTCATGCGCACGTTTCTTTAGATACACAACACCAACAAAGCGAAGTGCGATCAGCAAATACCGGCAGATTGTCCATCACAATGAAGTCATTGAATTGATTCTCTGTGGTTCGCAAAAACTATCGACTGCAATATCGGAATATAGGCTTGCAACGAGTATTCGGTTAGATACTATCCGGTATTCGGCATATTCGGCAACTTTTATGATATTCGGCCGAATACCGAATACTTAAGTAGTAGATATTTTTATAGGGAGATAATTGGTAAAATAAAAATAAAACTGTTAATTTCGTGTATCTTTTTATTAAATTTTTAATAATAATTTAATTATTCATTGATATTGGTATATTATCATAATAAAGGAACATTATAATATCTAATACTTATAATAATAGTAAGTTATGGAAATATTTATTTTTCAAGAATAGATAGTTTTTACAATGGTGTTGTATCCACAACGACACATCACCACAATAAGTGTATATTCGGCAGGATTTTAGTTTTGGCGCTAAAATCCTGCCGAATACTTTTGCCGAATATTCGGGTATTCGGCAAGGGTGCTCACCGATTATTTGCGGTGACAAATGTCATTTGTCTACTTTACATTGACATATTATATAATAGATACAAATCTAATTCATTTTATAACAAAAGTCTGAATGTCGTGAAGACCAAGCCTTACATCAATTTAGGTCACTGCATTGCTAGCGACTACAAATCAAAAGTCGCTGACCCACTGCCGTGAGAATTCAACATAACATAACAATAGAGTATACACTTATAAAATATCGAATCAAGCCTTTGATTCGATAAATAAAATTTGAGGATGAACTAATTATATTAGTTATAAATAATAGATAATTTTCTTTTCTATTACGCTGGCTAGATAGATTGACAGACGGACATCGTGAAATTATATGTTTTGACTTTACCCTAATCGCCAACGTGTGCGAACTAGTTCGCGAATGCCCGCGAATGCCATTAGCGACTGGTTCACTGGTTCGCGAACTAGTTCGCTGATGTGTGGAGGAGCCATAATATATAAACAAAATTCGAATGTGCATAGTATTCAATTTTATGATCACCGTCGTTATTCCACATTAGACACATGCGATGGTTTTTCAACTTTTATGTCATTTTTTATTTTTAGAAATATTTACAAAATCGTAGTAATATTACAACCTGATAAAGTTAAATGATATTTTAGTATTACAGTAAATTATTTTTACTGAATACATTTTTAGAAATGTAAATATTTTTTGGAATAGGCACCTCATTTTTTAGTTTTGGTAGACAACTGGAATTTCATGTTGATAAGGAATCGAAGGATTTCAAATTAGGTACAGGTTCAAGTATAGATACCTGTAGTATCCCAAATATGCAGATTTTCCTTTAGACAATAAAATAAATTAAGTATCTAATTACGAAATCCATATTAACATAAACATGACATAAAATTAGACCTATCTATCTTATTATATCTACGCGTTTAGATATTATTTAGATATCTATTATTAGCAAATTCTCGAGTATCCAAATAATTAAAAAATGCATGTTGCAAAACTGCATCTAAAAACATTTTTTGTCTATGGTTCAAAAGTGAAAGAAGACTGTGTCATTGGAGGTCATGCACTTTATTTTTATTCGTACAAAATTGTCGCTATAAAGTTATTGCTCTTTAAAAAAATAATAAATTAATTGAAAGTTTATGTGTTTGATAAAGTTATGTGTGAATTGGTGTGTAAAAGTTGTGGTAGATTTTTATAAATAGTTTCGATGTACAGTCAAAAATAAAAGCAGCGACTCTAATTCTGTTTTTCAGATTAATCTAACGGATATAATATAGTTATGGCAGACCAGTTTTGTTTACGGTGGAATAACTTCCAAACAAACATAGTTAGTGCATTAGATTCACTAAAGTGCTCTGAAGATCTGGTCGATGTTACGTTAACTTGTGAAGGCAGAAACATCAAGGCCCATAAAGTAATACTGTCAGCATGCAGCCCGTACTTTAGGAATGTGTTCAAGGTGAATGACTTGAGACATTATAACCTTCACGTTTACACTAACACCAGTATTGTCTGAAGGATATTTCCAAACTGTTGAATATTTCGTACTAGAAAGTACCGATAATTTTCTTATATTTTTAGGAGAATCCATGTCAACATCCTGTTATTATTTTGAAGGATGTATCAGCTGATGACATTCTCAGCTTGTTGTCTTATATGTACCAGGGAGAAGTGTTTATCGAAGAGAGTAAGCTGTCATCATTTTTGCACACAGCAGCTTTGCTACAAGTCAAAGGTTTGACGGGTGCCACACAGCAGGTGAGCAAATTGGTACATTTTATTTTGTGTGTACATTATATTTAAAATGATACCTTTAGGTGTCTTGACAATATTTATATTTTAAACTTTGTATAGAACTGCAGAATTCCTTAAGTATTAGTATATTGTATTATATAGAATTATGAACCCATTATTAGTAAAATCTTATTAGAATTCTCAAATTCTTAGGTTATAATAATAATTCAGTTTCATGGGTGTTTTTCTGTAATGCTACATCTATCTCCACCTATCTACAATTATTTAATTGATTTTGGCCATATTACCTTGATATAGCTTACAACAACACTTCCATTACCATTATATCTTTTATCTTTAATGTGATATTTATTTTTATAATAATAGTAAATGTCTCTTAATATAATTAAATGTATGTATCACATGTATTTTTTAGTATTTACAAAATGACAAAAAATATATTTTTTTCCTAAATCAAAACAGCGAAAAGAATAAATTAAACAACAAAACATGATACCAGATATATTTATCTGTTTTATTTATTACATTTCTTTGATTTCAGAGTGAAAATTTCTTCTCGACAAGTGCTACAAACAAACTGTACACTCAGTTAACAATCTCAGCCAAACCACAATTCAATGTTGCTCACAAGGACACTAAAATACCTGCACTAAAGAAAAGAAGAAGCAGCACATCAGATAAACCTAATGACGTATCATTTGGCGACGGAAAAAAAACTAAGGTACAGGAAACAAGTGATGTATATTGTAAGAATAATGGATCCCAACCCGTGAAAGTAGATAATGCATTGTTTGCACCGGAAAATCATGTAGAAAAGAAAACTGAAGGCAAAAATGAACATGTGACATCCAATGGAAAGAATGCAACTCAGGTGAGTCCATAGTTACTACATTTTCACTATTTGTTTGTGAGTAAAAAAATTGAAATGCATTATTCTATTTTTATTATTTGCATTATTTTAATATTATTTGCATTTAATTTATTTAAAAATGCAATATTCTCGGATGCAATATTTTAATTCATAAATTAAAAGTACTTTTCCTTCATTAACCGATAGTGATTCCAATATACAAAATTTAGAAAATTTTGTTTATGATGCTCCAAACACATCAGGGACAACGAATCGGTTAAAGTAATAAAATCCTATAAATACTGCTACATGTATCAAATTTGTTTTAAAGTAAATCAGAATAAATTACGATATTTATTGAAGTTTTGCTTAAAAAACATATGGAATGGCAATTTGTATGTAATTGTAGGTGATGTGTTCGAATATATATTGAAGTTTGGAACATACCTCTTGTAATATAATTTCTATGAGAGCTTACAAAGTCTTGCAAATCACTGTTGGGGTAGGGTTTTAATCTTTTGAGAAAGATCTATAAAAGATACATCTAGATGTTTCTCTAGATGGCATGGGCTGCTTATGTATAAAATTGTTCATCTAGGATTATGTTATATGTTTATAATGATTGATCTTTTAAAAAAATTATGTCAAGTCCAGTAATAAATAAAATTGAATTTGAGGAGCTATGGTAATCTCAATCTATTTGTAGATACTATTCTACGAGTAACATTTTTTTTATTTGATTTTAGATACAAGAAGACATTCCAGTTAATATAAAAACAGAATGGGATGAGGAAAATACTTCCCCGGCTGCTCAAACAATTAATTCTGAGAATGATGACAGTCTTCCCGACTATGAAAACAGCATGCTTGCCAGATCTTTAATCTCAGGTAAGATTACACTTATTCCTAAAATTGTATCATTGCAATTTATATAAAACTAGTTAGATTCTTACTTTCTATGACTTTGTTCATACATTGTATTTCATACACTACACATTTTAATTTCGTCAATCTAATGTTTCATCATCTCCTGGGAAAGTCTTCAACAAAATTAGAAACAAAAAACATCATCATCAGACATAATTACTTTTTAATTTTTATTATTTGTCAGGTATTGTATATTTATGTTTCACCTTATAATTATTTTTTAGGAATCAACCCCACAAAGAGTGACGTATGTGCCAGTCCAACATTAAAAAAAGTATCAAACGTGTCGGATATACAAAATATAATTCGACCCAAGGAAACAAGTGTTGATTCCGGCAACTTTCCTAATTTGTCTAAGAGCCCAGTTAAAGCTACAAATGAAGATTCACTAGTTAAAGCCGAAAAGCCATCTCCAAAATCAGATCTAGAATATGAGCCAGAGATTTTACTATCAGAACATAATGATGGAACGGATTCGGAATCATACTCAACAGAACAATCTCATGCACTTTTACTATTGGCTGGAATGTCAACGGTTACTGGTTTAACAAGTGGCGCTTCAACCTCTCAGACAATAACTTCTCATCAGCAATCAAACCACGCCGCCATATGTGGAGATTGTCCGCACTGTGGAATGAAATATTCAAATCAATCTGCTCTTAAATACCACGTAAGGCTAATGCACTCAGATCTAACCAACAGGCTCTGTTGCTATCTTTGCCCGAGATCATTTACAATGAGAGAAACATTCAAAGAACACATGTGGACAAGCCACGGCCAGCGCAATTAATATCTCAACACATAGTGCCTTAAATTTAATTATAAATCGTGCCTTGAATATTTATAGTATTTTTATATAAAATGTATAAGAACCGAACTATTAGAAACAAACTAAATTATTTTGAATAAATACTATTGTATGATGAGTGAGCCTTATGATATTAGAATTAATATATTTAAACTAATATAAAACGAAAACTATTTTAAATTAAAGGACATTGCTTGCTTATTAATGCAAAGAAAACTAGATCTCTCCAAAATAGATGTATAACAAAAAGGTGCAGAAACGGCAGAGCTATAGCAAAGAATTGCTTGTGATGGTGCTCCAGAGTAAATTAAAATATATTAGTTAATATAAGTTGATTTAAGTTTCTATAATGATTTTGAATTGGAATATAAATAGTCTGACAAAACACATCTTGATCATACAAAAAAATAAACAGCAATTTTCAACATTTAACAATATATCTTGTTTCCTTGTTTGTGAGATTTAAAAAGTACAAGAATAACAACACAGTATTAGTTAATATTAATTAATTCAGATGACAAGTTGAATAAAAAGGTTTTATGAAACAAAATTTTTAAATTTAATATACATATTATGTAAGATGTGCTATAACATTTAAAAAAATATTTTTATTAATGTTATTATGAACAGTATTTTCAGTAGACAATAAATTGCGAAGATTCAACTTATTACATATTATTTAAGTGTGATAATTTCATAATTGTATTTTTGATCTTTTTGGTAAGTTGTGCCAAAACGAAGTAACATTAAGTTTCTATACTATACAGATTACATATTAATATAGTTACCAAGTTGACTGTTATATCAGAATATACAATTATATCTACTTATAGATTCGTCTCTTAGATATTGTTATTATCTTTTATTATAGAAGGCCTATATTTAATTATACCTTGTTGTTTGTTACCATGTCAAATTTTATAACGCAAGTTGAAATACATGAAAACATGTTAGTGTGAGAGATGCCATTAGTGAAATGTATAAATTATTTGAGTTTTTTAGGTACGTAAAAGATTGATAGGAAGATTGTCTATTTTAGAATAAGACGAAATTTTCATGTATTTACTGATTAGTTAATTCTATATGTGTTGTATATTGTTGAACATTTTATTCGAAAATTTTACAAGATTTATATTTTAATTATGTTAAAAATAAAAGATGCTTCTCAACATTTATTAAGTTTATTTTTCTTAATCTTTCCAAATAGATAATAAATAAATCCATAATGTAGTATTTTATTGGTATAAGTTTGATTCGGTGATAAAATATTCAGTTTTATTTGTACTCCCACTGTCCAAAAAAAGTGGACTATAACTTAACGGCTAGAGCACTGGCCACGGATCGGCAGAGGTGAGGGTTCGAATTCCGTTGGGTCGCGAATTTTTGATTTGATAAACATTTTGTTTATGCTATAAAGCTGTATTGTGTATTTTGTTTAAGTATAGATTGTTTTTCAATAGTACATAAACGATAAAATTGCTTCAACAATTTCGCTGAAATTTTTTGTGGTTGTTTTCTGGGAAGAAAGATTGATATATTTCAGTCTTATAGCCGTTTTGCCATCAAAAAGAGCTTCGACTACAATTCGGTCGCTCTTGTACTGAAGTATTTATTGTCTTTTTTATTTTTTCATATATTCCTATCATGTTATTCAATAGTTCGTACAATCACATAAAGTGATGTTGTCGGCTGGTAATTGAGAGAACAATACTCTCATTCCTAATTACCAAGCAGGTTAGATAGTTGAAGATTTAAGTGGCTTACTAAGTGGTTCGAGACTTGTCGTGTCCTTTGATTAATTGATGGTAGAGTTTGCATCATGCAGTTTTCATATGTACCCTATATAAATTATTAACATTACTTAAATTAAGTTTTGAAATTCGGAATAAAATAAACTTAAGGCAGCTAGTTTGAGATATTGTTTATGGATTATCTTGAAGATGCAATAATGTAGGTATTCTGTTCTAAATTTTAAAAAGAAATTAATTTATCAATACGTATACACAGTAGCTTTATTATTTATATTAAAAAATATTCTAGTCTAAATGGTTACTGGCTTGCCCTCTGGGTTGCGGAGGTCAGACGGCAATCGCTCTGCGTAAAAA
>DVVJ01001611.1:0-11017 GCA_018234505.1 Junonia neildi neildi
CCTTTAATTACAAATAATTAGTATAAAATATAAATTAAATTTTCTTTTCCTGTTGTTGCAGTCTTGTTGATGATAAAATTATTTTGTAATATTATGTTTTTATGTTATTGTTGATTAATGCGTATTAATAGCCTGTTATCAGTTAATATTTTGATTAAGTTAATATGTTTTCTTAAATTAAATGTTATAAAATCAATTATACATTAAAAACTAAGTTAAGTTAATTAAGTATTTCCAATTTCAATTCTATTATAAAAACAAAGTATCTAAATATTGTTTTATAAACTAATAACTGATAACTGATTTGTCAATTACTCTATCAAGATTATTTTACTAAAG
This sequence comes from Junonia neildi neildi, assembly GCA_018234505.1. Classification (NCBI taxonomy): domain Eukaryota; kingdom Metazoa; phylum Arthropoda; class Insecta; order Lepidoptera; family Nymphalidae; genus Junonia; species Junonia neildi. The sequence continues at coordinate 340 of DVVJ01001611.1, forward strand.
TTTAAAGATTTTAAGAACATTTTTATGACAATTAAATATACTACCAACAGTTTTAAAATTAATAATTGTTAACCTACCTACATACCTGACAAGACCTTTATAGGTCATGTTGAGACAAACTAAATATTGTCTTTGCTAAAACCCAGTAATAACTTGCCCAAAGTCAACAATGATTGTAACACAAGCTATGTTGGGTAGGGCTCAGCGCTAAGGCTTTTGTCTTGTTTTCAAACACATAAGACAAAACAATATAGATGAACTATTACTAGAAATATTGGAAATACATACCCAACTTTATTTTTGTTTTACTCATTATAATCATATAAAAAATTATTTATTTATTATACAGAAATAACTTCTATTTCAGGACGTTATTTCTACATCACTCATAACCAAATTCTTATGACTAAAATTTTTAAAAACCATACTGCTGTCTATGAAAATGGAAGGCGGTGAAAAGAGGTAGTATAAAACAATTTTTAAAGGGTTTTATTTAACTTGCCCTGTTTATTTAATTTCAGTACAGTTTGAGATTTTGGGTGATATTTTAGCAATAACTGAAGATATTATTAATATTGAAGTAGGTAACCTTTTCTAAGAAAAATGAAAAATAATGTATCATTACATTAAAGCTTCTATGTCAGTGCACTTTTCATTACCATCATGTTAAAATGTGTAATCTAAAAATTTTTGCTACCATCTGTTATCATATTTTTTTATTCAATTAGGTATTCATCCACAAGATTAAATATTTAAGGCAAAATTAAATGGCGTCGAGAGACGTCACACAATCATTATAAAATAACCTCTTCCTGAAGTATATTTTGACACCGTGAGAAAACCTTATTAATTTTTTACCACAGTCATATTACGTCCGGTAAATGATGGTATCCTAGGAAAGCTCGTCTTTTCAAATGCGTGTTCTAGTCGTAGTCGTAAAGGATGTCCAGCAGTGCGTTCAGTCAGAAACCCCGTGGTATTGTTCACTGGGGTCCGTGGGCGATTCATCTCCCTAAATTACTTTTCATTAAGTTTTCATATATTCTTAAGAAAAAAGCCTGTCTGATATTTTTCTTTCGTCATATTACGTCCGGTAAATAACGGTATGTTAGAAAAGCTCGTTTCTTCAAATGCGTGTTTTAGTCGTAGGCGTAAAGGATGTCCAGCAGTGCGTTCAGTCGGAAGCCCGGTGGTGTTGTTCACTTGGTCCGTGGGCGATTCGTCTCCCTAAATCACGTTTTCAACGGGAAAACCTTTCCGTTTGATTATATTTTTATTTGTTCTTCTTACAATTTAATAACGGTGACCTAATTCTGGCGACGTTTTTTATTTAATTGGATTTTAAGGAGATTTTTCGCGTTATCGTTTAAATGTCGAGTGAATAGGTAAGAGAATATTTTTGTGTGTAGGTTCAATCATCTTCGTTGATCTTGGTATAAGATGATAATTGAAGACAAAAATACTCCTAATAATAGACACAAAAATCTGACTTTTTGTTTCGAGCCTGGTAAAAATCTGCAGTATTTTTCATGTTTTCATAAAATCAGCGTAAAAATAATGTCTTAGTGGTCAAGATAAAAAATATTATACACATTATATCATATCAATCAAAACGCGTTTAAAAGAACGCGTTATAAATATTTCGTAGGGGAACGATGTGTTCTGTGTGGTGAGAGTGCGAGATAGTTGATTGATGATGATGATCGAGATGAAAACTGTGTATTTACTATGTTATATACGCATACGTTATATCCAAAACTTTTATTAGTTCATGTTGACTGTACATTTTCCGTTGAACAATAGTTTATAGTTGAAATTTTATGTAATATGGTGAAAGTTCGTACATTTTTTAGATTCGTCATGTTGCTTGGGTAGGATTATACGCGGTGTAGTCATCGTGTTGTATACATTAAAATGTATGCAAAACAGAAATGTCGGACATTTATGTCTCAATTTATGTCATAGTCTAAGAAGCTTTATCGTACCGGAAAGAACTATATCATATGAAGACAGTGCATAATATATTATAATAATAATATTAAACTGTAGGCAAAAACGATTGTAGACATAACATTAGATTGTGGATGTAAGTAAATGATTTATTGTACCTACAATTATAACATCCATAGCACGTTATACCTATATGATAGCATTTTTATTTAACTCTTTTTTTAATATATTCATTTTTTACTCGGTACATTTACAACCTATATTATGAATTAAATTGCATTTTTAGTATAGGTACCTAAATAATTCATAGTGGCTAATAATTCCAACAAAAATTTACTTTTTATTTTACATTTCACGCTTTAAGGTTTAACGATCTCAAAGGGTTCCTTTATTTGCTTTTTAAAGTCAACGCCTAGAACGATCGCTAGCGCGGACACCGTGAAATTTGCAAAAAAGAAGAACTAAATACCTTATCCCAATATCACAGAAAGTGCGAATTTCTCAAGCGAAACTACAATAACGACCTTGTAATGAAAAAAAAATTTAAAGAACCTAACGAGTAAAACAAAATAATATTAATAATACGAAAAAAAGTAACCGTAATCATAAATTTCGGCTATGCATGAAGTAGATGAATAAGAACTTAATTTATTTATACTTAAATATATTGTTTCCACCTAGAACAATATAAAGTTTTTTTAGAAATCGAAAGTACCTTTGTTTTACTTTATTTTTATGAAATTTCGTATAAAATGAGAAATAATTCGTTGTGGTAATACTTTACGCTGTGTAAAATTAATCGTAAATCATCATCAACAATAAAGATAATATCGTAAAGTCAATGCTAACTGTTTATTTTAATATACTTGAATGCAATGAAAATAAAATTCTTAACCTTGTTAGAATATATTTTCTGCTAAAGATAATGTCATAAATAACATCAAGTAGCAATTAATTAAATTCGCACGTATGTAATTCATTAACAAGTTCATTTAATATTAAAGTGGTCGTTTTTATTTTTTAATCGTCGTTAATTTGTTTTTATTTTTAAGCACACTTTCCTTGAGTTGACATAAAATTGCAACGCAGATACGAACTTATTTTTAGCTATACAAACGGTATATCTGTCATTAAGCTATAAGACAAAATTGTTTATTATTTGGATTTTGAATGCAAATGTCATTTCTTGAAGAATGGATTGATGCGAAATAATAAAAATACAGATAAGTTCATTCTTGCTTGATCTTCTTCCTGCCATATCGCGACTTTGTGTGCGCCTGTATGATAACAATTTCAATTACTCTTCATTTAATACCACCTAATTACCTCCACCTTCAGCTGTTATTAAAATTAATACCGTAACACATTTTTTTAGGTCAAGGAATTCGCAACAGAATGATTTATAACTTAAAATTCTCGAGTTTTAATCAAAATAGTATGTATTTCCAAAATATTTGGAATGTTTTTGATTAACTTATTAACGAAACGTTTATGAATTATGTTTCAATTACAACGAAAATGTTGTTCTCAAATATTTTATAATAAATATTTTAATTAAGCAACTGGAATGAAGATGAATGTCGAAGGAATGAATATTATAATTAAAAACCTTTCAATTTCATTTGTTTTGCTATTTCCTTGTTAACGAACGCCTGTTCAGACTCTTGCTAACGTTGATTTATACCACGGTTAATATTTACTTGAAATATACAGAAACAAGTGCAAAAACTAATGAATATGCTTTTTTAATCTGCTATTTTAAGTTCAAACTTCTTCGTCCATCAATGATATAAGGAAATACTTTCCTACTGAAGAAATTGTACCAAAAAATACAAATTAAGATTGCTTAAATTGGCAATTGTATAATGAAAGTCGCAGTATGACGATGTAGGTATTATATTATTTTGAACGCTTCTATAATAGGTATGATCTATCCTATATGTTCTTTTCCACGAATGGTCATATTTTTTAAAATTATCATCACCTCACGCTTTTGTATTGAAGCCAGTATTCCTTTAAAAATTCAGCCTCCTTACATTTACGGGTCGTTTACTATAAGCATATGATAATGATGTTGATTTCGCTAACCGAACTAATATAAGCCATTATTATTACATAATCTGAATGTTTGTCAATTAGCGCCTATAAGACGATACCCATAGGGAGGTTAATGATCTCGTGTAATGGGATGGGTACAAACAGCCTAAAGGCTCGTCTGGGGCATCGCACTGACGCGAAACCTTGCTTTGATCGTATGAAAGGATTTTTATTATACAGCCTTATTTTTTACGAACATTTTAATCTAGTTTTTAGAAATGTAACTTGAATAGAAGCGTGATTTTGGGTGGACGATAGGGTGTATTGAATTTTTGAATGCTATGATTTTGATTGAGCTATTATATGCCTTAATATTAGGTAGTTTATTTTTTGTGAAAGCCATAAACTGATTAAGATATAATGATAAAATACAAACATTGATTTGTTAAAACAAATAATAGCAATGCTTCATATAGCATACACTTTTTCATATCATATAAGAACTACGTGAAATCGTTAGGTAAAGTGAAAAATCTTCGCACTTTATTCTGCTATCGTGTTTAATGAGCGTTCCGAGAAGGGCTGTGTTCGTGTGTCCTTATTTTGCTTTGTCGCTGATTTATTGTTTCAAGACATAATGTATATTCGATGTTCCAGGAGCCCTTTGTGAGGGCTAATTGAATTTACTTATTTGTCGTTGTATATTCACATAAAATACGAGTTCAGACATCTCGGTACTGGCTAATAGAACGAAAATGTATTTATTTGACATAAAAACTTATAAAGTTTAAGTAGTAACTGAATATCGAATTAATCTGAACATGGATCAGAACCACATAGGTAAAACTCTCCTGCATTAATACAATTTTGTGTAAATAAATAAAAACTATGTACTTAATAATAAGTACAGAAAATTGAAATAGTACCTGAGTAGGCATTATAGATTTCTATTTTTTTCAATAAGTTATAAAAATTGCGTAATTCCGGATTCAAGCTAGCAAGCTAAGTCGAGGTATTACTGTAATAGTACATAATGTAATAATAGAAATAGATTGGCGTACTTATCGCATTAAAAAATAAATTACGTTCAAGGATTGTAATCATGTTTTTCTCTGGATTAATTTTTACCTACGGCTTTGCTCGCGTCATTATAAAGTTTTTGTTCACATTTTTTTACATTATTTTGACTTCTTTGTTTACGGGGCGCATACTATAAATCGTCAACAAATCATAATCATCACATCATTTATATCTACAAATTATTACTCAGCTAATTTACACAAATTCTCAACGAATTGTGTACGTTCGATAGTTTTTAGGTGTGTCGTGTTCAGTCAGACAGACGTAATAGGAAACTTTGTTAAAATACATATTAATAATGAATTTATTTATCCGTGTTAATGTTTTTCTTATCATGCTAGACAAACTGGTTCCCTCGTAATAGTAAATGTGAAGTCGACGTGAAATAGGAAATGCCAAGAACATTCTTCAAGTTATATTAATAAAGCGGCGTGCCAAATAGCTCTTATACTCTGCTCCAGATCAGCCATTGTGCTGTGTATGTACGTTGTACGTGTACGTTAACGGTCTGGTATCGGATAATCGTGTCAAGGCTGGATGAAGTTCACTTGAATTTATTTAAGAGTATTGCAGTGAACATGAGGCTGTGAAGTTTTTTTCGCTTTTATAGTTGAACATGAGTCTGCTTGTCGCCGTATAATGAAATACTTGAGAGAGCTTATGTAAAAAGGTCCTTTGAAAGAATATCGCCATGTTTACACGTATAAGCTCTTTGTTCTTGAACAAATTGCAGCACACAAGTGAGCTATAGCCGTATAAGCAGATCACAGTGTAATTAAACATATACCTATTAGTGATGTACACAGTAGTTTAAGTTTAGAAAACGGTATCTAAATAAATAAATCATGAAAAATCGCAATACAGTAGGACTTTGTTAACTCGGTCAAGGTCATTTTGCCAATTAAGCTCGGATTGTTCGCAGTGGCGAAATTTTACCGCGGTGCATCTATTCGGTTTAAAACTACTGTAGTAGCATTGATTAAACCCAACTGCCTATCCCTTCCATTCCACATTTCTAAGTAAACTTACAACGCATTTGTGACTGCTCGCTGCAAATGTTCATCCTAGTGATCACATAACATTAGGGATATTTTTTTTGTAATAATTGCTTGGTAGCGCTGGTGAAATTGTAGGCTAACAGTTGATGACACCGTCGCATATCTAAATTATTTTATCAGATCGCTAATTATGCATTCTAAAATGTTATAGGTAGACATTTTTGATGCATTCGACATGCATGTCTTACTTAATACAAATTATTTTTAATATAAAATGCACATACAAATTATGAATTTAATGTATATTTCAAGTTAAAACCATAATTTCAGTAATTGGCTAATTGGATATAAAAATAATCAATAAAACTTATCGACATAGGCAACGGTTAATTTGACGCTTCCACGTAATTTTCTACACACATATTCATTTGAATAAGTGAAAACATTACGTAATTATGTTAATTGCGAGCTAGCTTCCGTTTTTATGTATGTTGATGAGTTTTCAACGATATCGAGTATGCTCCACGAGGTTTTCTTTTAACAGGCTTTGTTTTGAGGCTGGCTGGCTGGAGACCTGAATTTGACGTGAATCGAGGGGTGACACATTGTATCTGTATTTATTTTGATCATTTTCATCAATACGGCGCGACAATTTATATTTTCAGTTTAAATTCATTAAGAAACCGATTGGTTTATTTGGCTACCAGAAAGCAAATTTTTGAAAGACCAAAAAAATTACTTCGTTGATTCATATTTGACATCTACTTTAAAGAGTGTAACCTATTTTTTTTAAGTGTACAGTTGACCCAGCTGATATTAAATGATCATTTTTCTCATAGACATTGGCATTGAGACATTAATTATAATAACAATGTGAGCCAGCCTTGGGAACCGTATAATGTCCATTGTGTCAGTAATAACACTCTCACTCCTCAAAAATATAACATACAGCAATAAACGCCTCGCACTCAACGGACCTCATTACCTGGTGTTAGGGGTCCGACCGTCCGGTTGTATGTACACAACATAACATAAACATAGACGACCACAGCGACATAATTATGTAGGATCTATAGTCCTATACAAATATTTTTACGTCTGAGATCTAAATGATGATAGGTATATCTTTCCTTGCATCCGAGTTATGAGTCTAACGTTAAAAACTACAATTGAGGATGAAGAACAGAAGAACGTTACTCTCGTGATACATGAAGCTTCTATTTGGAAATGTAAAAGCAAGTATTCGTACATTGTAGGTACACTAGTAGTAATTGTTTCAGGTTAATGGTTACAATTGGGGTATGTTTAGTCCTTTGAGCTCTGAATTCACAACAGTTAGTGCACTAGCCAGTAGCCAGTGCTGCCTGCCAACTATTCGTCAAAGCGATACATAGGAACGTTGTTTAACGGTAGAAATAGCAGGTAGTAACTACTCACGTAAGCATTTGTACTGGAGTTTAGTACATATGTGTATCTGATAGCAGGTTTTGGCAGTATTACCGAAAAAGTATGTGTAAAACAATGGGCTAGAATTAGTTAATGAGCCGAGATGGGCTAGTGGTGCGAACACGTGGATCTTTACCAAAGGTCACGGGTTCAAACCCTGGCTAGCGCCGCTGGATTTTCAAGTGCTAAATTGGCGTTTAAATTCATCTCGAGCTTGGCGGTGAAGGAAAACATCGTGAGGAAACCTGCATGTGCCGGAAGAAATTCTGACACATGTATATCCACCAATCCGCAGAGGAGCAGCGTGGTGGATTAAGATCCATACCTTCTCCCTAATAGGAGAAGAGGCCTATGCCCTGCAGTGGGATATGTACAGGCTGTGTTACGTAGAGTTAGTTAAACGCATATTGTTCAAGTTCTACTTATTTGAATGGATTGTCGCAATGAGATTTAAACTTCTCTCTTTAATTACGTTTGTGGGAATAAACATCACAGCTTTATAACGTTTGTAGAGTGTGATAAAACTCAGTGCTATTTGATACTTAAAATGATGATTAATCATTATCCGTTATTTAATATAGGTATACTTTTAATTAATTTCAGTAGTAAGCAGTAAGTTTTAATTGGCACATAAGGTAAAATTATAACATAATTAAAATGCTTCAATTGTTTCCTTGAAGGCTTGGAGATTGCTTATTAGAACGAAAAAATGTTTCAAACAAGAAAGAAAATAAAACTTTGCCATTTTTAGGCAGTTGACATTTTGACATTCCACAGTAAACATAAAACCAAATCGCTACCATTTATGAAAGTAATTCCGTCTTTGATTCGTTTCTGTTATTGAAAAAAAAAAAGAAATTCTTCCCGGCATCCGTGACGTGACGACGTGGATAACAGCTCTTAATGCGACAAACTCTACGTGATAATGCGCGTAACGGATATGTACTGTTATGCGCCTCATTCCCTCTGCTACACAAGTTCATTACACTACGAAATTGTACCAGTAATGCGATATCAGATTCACGATTTAATATTTAAAAAGCGAGCAAAAAGTAACCTTTTTGTGCACATATTTTTTCGTGTCAATGAAACTTTAGCAATAAAAATCCTTGGAGACGTCAGTAGCATGACATTTCAAATAGTAGTAATAAATAAAACAAATGAAGACAAGAAATATTAAAGAATAAAGATTTGTTATATTTTATGTCAATAGCTCATAAACTTTTTAAAATGTAAATACATTTTTTACTTAGTTATCTTTAGCATAAACACTTTAAATGTACTTTACTATGTTATATTTTCTTTTTAAACTTTGTTTTATAAGACAACTAAATTAAAATGTCAATAAATTGTCGTTAAAATAGCAACATTACTGCATTAAAAAGAAAAGAATCTACTTTTAAAAATTAGACTAATATAATTATGTTAACGGATCTCATATACCTACACTGTGACGGCTTCACATGAGTCATTACTGAGAAGTCGTAGTCAGCATTGATAGTACTTTCACAAAGATAAAGTGCAGGTGACTGACAAGACGTGGGCGGTCACTGAGTGATGGAACAGTCGCGTCCAGCGGTTCCTAAACTATGTTCCGGTATACCCAAGAAATCAGTTGAAAATCACTAATCACTAATGGATCTAGTGAATAGGAACTAATAGAAAACAATCTTGTACTTAAAAGTTCCAATATTAATTGTCAGACAACGTTGTGCGTTTCAACGTTATGAGTACATTCCCTAATCTAACCTGATAAAAATATAAAATCTTACATAGGTTTCACACTTACGAACACTAAAAAGTTATTATTTATATAACTCTTGTTAAAGGATTAAAAAAAATGTCCAAAGTTTGAATAAACTTGATGTATGTTCATATGAATTATAAATAGTTTCTTTACTTGTTCTTAGGATCTCCGTAGCCTGAAGTTTAAGAACCGCTGGTCTAGTCATCTCGACCATTGATGCAGGGCATTCACATTACGATACAATACATTGTAATGACTGCTGGTATTTCAATTGTCATTATCACTTGAAGGCTTACAATGTTATCTTTTACTCTTTTTCTTTATGGTACTTTGTGGAGCTTTTTCGAACGTATTGAGAAACTTGATAATACATTCTAAAGAAAATTACTATGTCTATTTATGCATTTTTGATACCAGACTAATGTACTATGATACTAGTACACACTTACCTAACATAATTTACTTAATATTTAAACAATTAAATTAGAGAACAGAGGAAGTAGCTACTCAAAATTAAATACCCGTTTCTCTTTCGTTTCTTTTTAAACTTCGAGTAACTTATAAAGATACAATATTAACTTCTATTTTCCTTTAAACCAAATTCAGGCAATTTAATATCGATAAACTTGCTACAACGGAATTCGTTACTTAGTTGTCCTTACTCCGCCTTGAATTTCGTTGCCATTAAAATGTCTCTAATTTCACCCCGTCTACTTTTCTACCGTTTGTTCCGATTTAAAATCTTGAAACATATTTTACCCTTTTTTTTATTTTAAAACAAGTGATTTACGATTAAAACTCACCCATATTTACCCTCATCGCAGTGACTTTCACAACTCCGATGCAAGGAGAGATGTGAAGCGTTTCTTCAAATGTTCGTATTTGTTCGCATCCTTTTCTCTCGGAAATAGACGGACGAATTGCACGGTGCTATATTAAAGTGTTTGCTAAGGGAAACCTCCCGCGGAATGAGTGCCGAGTGCCTCCCAGGGGAGGGAAGGGAAGGGTGGTCGAGGGCACGCCCGCACCCCACCTCAGCTGCGGCAACACAATAAATTGGCTACTTTTTCCGCAGAGATAGAAGAATCGTGCTGTTGTATGTTAAACACTTGGAGAACATTACTGTGATTCTATTAGACCTACACTATATACTGAAGAGAAAATGCCACATATCATCATGTTACTTTTTGTTTTTATTTGCAAGTTCGTTGTGCAGTAATTAAACATTGGAGTACTATAATTTCGTATACCTTGACATTGCACTTGAACTATGCGATTATCCTTACTTATATTATAAATGGGAAAGTGAGTTTGTTTATTTATAGCGTTGATTGTTTGTTCCACTTTCACGCCGTATTTACTGAATCGATTGAAATGAAATTGTATAGAGGTAAAGTTTAAAACCTAGATTAAATAATAG
>DVVJ01001612.1:0-11016 GCA_018234505.1 Junonia neildi neildi
CCCGCTGGACCGACGACATACGCAAGGTTGCCGGAGCAGGCTGGATGAGGGTTGCGGAGGATCGGGATGTTTGGCGCGAACTTGGGGAGGCCTATGTCCAGCAGTGGACTGCAATTGGCTGACGACGACATAATGAGAAGAAATGTTCTTATTATCCTTTTAGGTATTATATATGCGATGAGAAATGTTTTTTTTTTTTTGCTTTTACGCTGTAGTTAAGCGATTACCATGAAATTCCGCAGATTTAAAGTTAGAAACCTAGATTAAATAATAGCATATTTTTATCTCGGAAAATGAGTTGTTTCCAAAGGGAATTGCATTTCCTTTCCTAGTGAAATAAACGACATTCACGCGGGCAGACACGCGAACAAAACTATTATGAATAAATATAGTAGCGTACAAACAGGTTACCTGATGTTAAGAGGTCACCATCATCTATGGATTCTAAACTAGAGGAACCACAAATGTCGGTTTAAAAAGGGAAGAATAGGGGTAGGAAATTAGGTAAGAATTAAAGAAGGTAGTAAGTAGGATTCCCGGAAAAACAGATAAGATTTTTAAATCTCCCGGCTCCAGGATGGCTTCGCCTAGCTGCTGCTGGAATTATGATACACTGAGTTGGCAACCCTAGTAGTAAGGCTCAAATATCTCACTCGTGGAAAAAAACGCAGCTCATTTAAATAACAATTATTGAAAGTTTAAAAAGGGTTCATGCAAATACGGTTAAACAATCCCCATACGAAACTACTATATAGCTACTTTATGACGACTTTTTGAGAGTGCAGCAGCAAAAGCAGTAGTTTAGAAAGGATCTCTCCTTTCTAAACTACTTAATTCTTCTCCCTAGCATTTTTCCGGACTTACAGTGTCTGCTTTATTCTAGCCTAGGTTTTGACAGGTTTCTGATTTTTACACGGAGGGATTGCTGTCTGACCTCCGCCACCAAGAAGGCAAGCCAGTAACCATTTAGACTAGAATATTTTACCTACTAAGAGTAACGATCGTTATCAGGTAATTGTGATAACAACCGGGACCGACGGCTTTACGTGCTCTCCGAGGCACGGTGGGCAGACCTACAAGGACCAGATTGAAGAACAAACGTTTGTATAAATACAAACATCCGCCCCGAGCGGGAATCGAACCCGCGACCGCCGGCGTTAATAGCGCATTCAGCACCACTACACCAGAGCGATTGTCATAACACATAAATGAGAATACAAATACAGTAAAAAATAATACGTACAATTGTATGTATAATATTGCTCATATTACACACACAATTGTAAAGTGAGCTAGTTAGACGATGTAGTACAAAAATGTTTTTTAAAAGTTAGAGAAAAGGAAAATAGATGTAAGGATGTTGATCATAGTTTTGTAATTAACTCGAGTTTATTATTAGTTTGCGTCACTACAAATATGAGTACATATGCAAGTCTTTCAGCGTTGTTTCATTACTCTTCCGTGTACATATTTACAATACAAACAAAACAAAGTTCTCATTTCTGTGTAATTGATTCGTCACGCTTTCTTCACAAGATATTGTCTTACGTTGTTTGCAATAGACCCCATCTATAGTTTACTGACTTAAGACAATGGCTCGTAAATGGGCTGGCTCGACCGGCACTCGCTCAGAAGATCGACGTTAAGTAGTTTAACAGCTACTACTGTAACTGTAGTAGTAGTGTTAATTCAACTTGAAATGCCTGGACACAAGTAGAATTAGAATTTACGCATGTCCGTCGAAGTATTCACGACTCTGATTGGTGGATACCTAATTTTTTGGTCCGCGAAGCGTAATGTGCATATTTTAGATCATTCAATTTTCGTAGCCCTTATAGCTTCGTATCGTACGATAACTAAAGATGAGCTTCTCTTTAGTTCTCTCTTCGTCTCTTACTCCTTTCCTTCCTTCTCTTTTAGGCTGGCAATACGTTGAGGCTAACCTGATATGCAATGTTTTACTTAAACTTACCCACACAACGACACAACTAAGCTTGTAACATAAATAAGCTTTTTTTATGGTATAGGGCGGCAAACGAGCTGACAGATCACCTGATGGTAAGTGAATGCTGTCGCCCATGGACATTTGCAGTACCAAAGGAGGACAAAATGCGTTGCCGGCCTTTTAGGAGGTATGGAGGGGGAATGGATGGAGAATTAATAGGGAAAGGGTGGGGAATTGGGCCTCCGGTACCCTCACTCACGCGGCGAAACACGACGCAAGCGTCATTTCACGCCGGTTTTCTGCGAAATAAATTATATAATAAAATAAATTGGATAGAATAATCCGTCAATACTTAATCTCCAAAGCTAAAGATTAATCATTAAATATACACAATTTTCGGTACAAAATTCACAATATCTCGTCAGTTTTTTTTTTTCATAAAAAAAATAATATAAATTTTGTAGACCTAGCTTATGTGGCAGGTGTTTTCGGACTATGGTCCAATGTCCAAACTATAATATGGCTGAGACGATCTCTGCCAGCCAACGAAGCTGTGCACGGCAGTGATAGCTGATGCACATGTTAAATCGAATCTAGGGCTTGTCCTTTTACATGCTAATTATGTTAATCGAGGGTGTTTTAGTATACCCTGAAGTGTAATATAACTGAAATGAGCTCAAACTTAAACCCTGATATGTTGAAATTGACATATTCTTTCTACTGGATTAATTACACCAATCGGGTTCTATGAGACAGATATCTCCAGTCAACGAAAAGTAATCAAGAGAATTTTCATATCCAAATTGTAATAAATACAATATTGTAATCCGAAATATATTTTAATTTCTCGTCGGTTCCCAAGATGCTGAAAGTCAAACATTCTCAGCGGACCGAGTAATTCCCAGAATTGAGATCTAAGCGTATAACCAATTTTCTCTTATTTATTTTGAAGTGACTTTGTCCAACTTTTGATTGTACAATTCAAAGTGCGCAAAGCGAAATAACTCCTGTATTTGGCGAACAGCTTGCGTCGCGGATGTTGGATATTGATTATTTTAATTTACTAGTAAGTGTTAGGGTGAATAAGGGTAGTAAGGTATAAGGGTTAAGGTAAAGTATTTTACTAACCTTTTTAAATACCACAGTATTTTAAGTGACATCAAGAAAAGAGGAGGTTCTTAATTTTATTGACTGCACTAATCTTATTGTTTATATTTATGGCATATCTATTTTCAGGGGTCCGTATATAACTATAAGGGTAAACACCCTTATAGTTTCGCCATGTCCGTCTGTCTGTCTGTCTGTCCGCGGCTTGGCTCCGAGACCCTTAATACCAGAATGCTGAAATTTAGTATGAGTATATATGTTAATTACGCCGAGGAAGTCGAACAATAAAATCTTTTCAGGGTGTCTTCCCTGTGTGTGAAGAGACCATTTTTTTTCATTTATCCCATGCTGTGGGATAGGTTGTGGTCTTTTGAAAATATTACAGTTGAGGGAAAACCATCTTTCCGAACGACGATCTTCTTAGATGTCATAGGCGCTAAGCAACCGCGACTCACGTCTGAATCGTGCAAACGTTGTGTTCTCAGAAATAATATAAGGGTCGACACGTTTACAAGTAGTAGCTTTTTCCGATTGTGAACAAAGTCGATTCACCATGCAACGGTTGTTTTATTCATTGTCAATGTAATCTCGTAGTTTAAGTGGATTTTATTGAATTTTTGGATGCATGTCGATTTGTCGAAACTCACTCAAATTTCGATAAATATTAATAACATAAACATGTTAGTTGTTAAGAAATAAGTTAATTTTAAGTATTCAATTAATGACATTAATCTATGTCCGCATAATATTATGATGGAAACTACGGAACGCTTCATGCGCATGGCTCAAAACGCACGGCCAATTATTTCTGTTAATCATATAAAAAAATCGAACCAGTCGTATTATTTTAATCGTTGCAATCACGGAATTTTTGTACTATATTATATATAATAGATAGGTATACCTTATTTACAAGAATAGTGGGCAAACTAATAAGATTAATAGATAATATGTATAAATATGGGTGTGCACTATTATCATGATAGACATTCATTGCTCTGATAGTTATCTACTAACTGATGCCTAAGTTGTATAAATTAATTGTTAATACAAACATTATTTTGAAATTAAAATAAAATAGACGCACAGTACATAGCTCTCCGCCATAATAATTGAAAGTCATAAACACACAGCATTAATTTCCTCGAATCGAAACTAAGTCAATCCCGAAACAGACCTCCCACAAAGGTCTTTCATTAATTACCGCTAAGTCAAATCAAAGAGCAATAAAACGGTTAAACAAGACTATCTGAGCGACATTTGACTTACTGAGCTCAGAAATAATTTCTACTTTGTATTATTTCACAAATGAAAATTGCCACAGGCTTTGCCCTTGTAAAGCAAAGTGCAATTAAAAGAGTCGTGTTCTTTGAACCCTATCTAATTACGGAGACACGTTCGTTAAATCTACTGTTTTAATTCATTCCTCTTTATGATAAGAGAAGAGTGGGAGGTCATGTTAGTCTGGTCGTGAATCTGAGCGCTTTGCTCGGAGTAGTGAGCGCTCCGTCGAATGCAATGTTGCAATGAAAATTATGCAACCCAACCGATTTATTCGAAAGGCGAAATATGAATGTCCTTTTGTGATTGAATTGTTACAAGATTTTCCTATGGTTCGTAAGGAACGGGTGCTGCAGCATTGTAGTTAGTATGTTACATAAGGATTTGACTTACCACATCCAGGACAATTCTAGAACATCAAGGTGGCGGAATTATTTATATATGACATATCATAGAAAAAAAAAAGGTTGATAACTCTTCTTTTCCATTTCCTAGAAGGGCCATTTTCGCTAAAAAAAAAGGTAATTTATCAAGCTTTTCTGATTCCGGGACAACAAGGCTTAACTTCTGCATACGGAACGGGACGAGAAATTCCGGGACAATCCCGGATTTCCCGGACATCTGGCAAACCTGGCTAACTGGCACGGTATGGCGGAACCGCGCTTGCGGGTTCAAATCCCGCTGTCAATTTCTGACGTTAAAAGACATTACTTCACCAAGTATGGATTAACATGATATAATAAGTAAAAGTAACAGTCATCTTAATAAAACTCATTTGCCACTACACGGCACCGTGTAGTCACTACAAATAAAGCTACCAAGATTGGCCTTGCAAACTTAGTACAGTGCCACGCCTGGCAGTGAAATTGTTAACATAAACTATAGACATAGAAACCAAGTAAATACAATGCCAAAATTGTTAGTTGCTAAGCGTTCCATATTGATAGTAAATATTTTTTCTACCGTACCCGGCGCGCAATATTAAAGGTCCTGTATTTGTATAGGACTTACAAACAAACAATCTGTATCGCAGTCTATTATAGCACTCGAAACGAATACAGATATTTAGGCTCAACGCACACGTTCGGTTCGCGTTCGGTTCGGCTCAGTTCAGAACGCTCCAATTACGTACAAAATGTTTGTATTTAAAGAAGTGATTTCTCGGTTGAACTAATTAAAACCGAACCAAACACGAACCGATACGTGGAGCCTTAGTCGGGCGTTACGATTGCAAGTTCTACTTACGTAACTTAATTACGTAAGCTAACTTCCAAACAATTTTACCTAACCCTATAACCTGGTTTGAGTAATTTTTGTAAGGAGAAAGATTAAAAACAAAAAATATATCTGACCTATTTACGCTAATATAAAATAAAATTAATATTATTTTTTCACGTACAGAAAATTTCCTTTCATTCTTAATTTTGTACAGTATACTTGCGTAAATCTCACGGAAAGCTTACGTAAAGCTCACGTAAACGTAAGGAAAATCAACAAATATAACACTCGTCTTGGAATGATTTATCTTATAAACACTTCATAGTTATAATTGTATTGTACTTCAATTAGCGAGAAAAATGTAGAACAATAACGAACATAATAGAAATACGTATAATTGAAAACTTGTACCGGATTGTATTGTTGTTGTATCTAGAGGTGCAATTAATAGCAGCAATGTAAAAATATTTTATATGTTTGTTTTATTCTTTTGTTACAAGAAAATGTAATATCTGATATTACAAGTTTACATTACATATAACAAGCGAATTGTACAAGTTTCTTTTTTACTAAGTAGTGGACGCCTGGTGGTCAAGTTACGGCCATGATAGCATGATAACTTATGTCAATAAAAAACAACATATTATATAACTATATAGGTATGCATATTTTCTGAACTTGACACAAAGATATAAAATATGTACGTGTATCGTGTACAGACACGTTTGTGTGCCAAAGTATGTGTAATTTTATTTAGTTTAATGTGTTTTCTAATGAATAAGTATTTTTTTATATTTCTTGTATATTATGTAAAAATATCTGCTTCGTGCACTCGTCTGTTATATCATATACTGTTAGCGGAACTATTTAGAATACACGATTGGGTGGTTGCCTAGTAACGGTTGTTTATGTCAAGACAGAAATATTGCGACAGAGGGATAGAATGGAGAACTGGAATAGACACATGAATAATTAACAGTGTGGACTATCTCTAATAATACTTTAATTTTAATGAAGTGGGATACCCATATTTGTTGCACGTATTAACATTATAACTAGCTTATTTAAGATTAGCGCTTTGTTTGATTGATAGTAATTATTTGGTACAACCAAACTACCCTTTGTAATCTAGCCGTAACCTTATCATTTTGTTCAACCTCACATTTGGTTGCCAGGAGATCGCTTGCGCATATTATAATCTCAGACGCAAACGGAGTCGCGGGCAGCAGTTGTACATACATATAGCAGGCGTACATACATACATATAGGCAGGTCCTGTCTATCGAGCCGTGTTACGACAAGTGAGGTGGCGATCTCATCTCTTAAAAGCTTTGGTCCATCAAACTCCCATAGCGGTCGATTCCGTCGCACCTTTATACCAAGATTGAATTTTTCTTTCCCATTTTATAGAAATTGTGAAAAGACTCTAGAGACTTATTAAACATATCGGTTGAATTTTGCTTCAGGTAACTTTGTGTTATATTTTTTTTCTTTTCGAAGATGATGTGTAAACGAGTCTTTATTCTATCTGCATACGCAGGATAAATTTAACTGATTAAATAACTTATTATAAAAACATTGTAACCTAGAAATTACATTTTAGAAGATATTTTTATAATAAATATTTGGTAGAAAATAAAACGCTCGGAGAAGCCAGTTCAAAACCAAAGAAGGAAAGCAGAACGCTGTAAACTATAAAGTAAGAGGAGACATATAGCCTTGGTTTTGTTATATAATAGTTAACTTGGTTTTGTTATAAACAGAAAATCATAGTTAAAAGAAAAAAGTTTCCGTTCGATGGAGTAAATCAATTTTAGTATCTTATGAAATACGTTTAAAATAAGACAACTACTACTCTTAACCATTTTATGTAACTTATAAAATAACTCAACAATAGGCAATCTAAAGTACATTTCGATGTTAATAAATAACGAAAAAACGAAAGCGTCCATTATTTTTCGCAATAAAAATGTAAGTCAAGATGCCCAGAAACCAGAGATCGAAAGTTATAATTGGCTCTCTTGACCCGAATCATGTTCGTTTTTAGTTTCAGAAATTCGAGCCCGAGTGCCACCTGTTTAGTGCTGTGTAAGTCTTAACAAAGCACTAAGTTCAATTCTATGTAGACAACTTTCTAAGTGAGTTTCTATTTGTTGTTCATATTTCTTCTAGTATTTGAAAATGTAGTAGATGGTGTATTTTGTACTCGGCGTCTGTTTTTCTTTAATGAGAAAATTTTCGTACACTTTCATTTATTAGGAGATGAAAGTAAAATTATTTTAATACCGATAGTGTATTATTTTTCATGTAATTAAAAGTGAAGGTAACATTTTAAAATAACAATGTAAAGGCTTTTTAATGACTCGTTATAGTTATTTTATTTCATACATTGCAAAGGGAAATCATTCTGTACTAAAAATATTTTCGAAGTAACACACTTTCGAAGTAACTTCTTGATAGCAAAATTATCAACGGCCAGATCCTTGTACCTATAAACAAACCATCAAAAATTTTGTGGAACAACTTAAACCATTGGTTAAGAGCCAATCCTAAGGACGGCCATCTTGATTCGACTCAACTCCAACAAATAGCCTTAATGCAATTAAATAAATGTCTATAAAGTGCTACAATGGGTTCATCAGTCATCCCTAAATGACGCAATCGTTCGGTTAATGATCCGCTAATTTGCGGATAATGATCATTATAATGATTGCGTCCCGCAGAGCGGAATTAATGATAAAGTCATGACGCGATCTTTGTGTTCGGACTGCGATTACGGCTAATCGAATTTGTGTTATTTAGGTAATCTGCAGAATTGTTTCGTGCCGTTGTGTTTCTATTGTACAAAATTGGTCGGATATGTTGATTGCTTACAAGAGAAAACCTAATAAGTAAGTTACTTATAAAAACAAAAAGATGGGACATCAAAATATGTAAATCAACATTTTGCAAAAGTTTGTTACAATTTTTATATAAAATACGAAATATACACCTAAAGAGACGAATAAAAAATAAATAATTTCAGTCAACTGTAGCTATAATATATTAATATAATTAGGGATATTATTTTTATCTATATTAAATTATAACATCGGTGGGCTATGTTAACATTGAAACAACACGTCGAATGTACCAATCTCAAATTTTTATTTATTTTAGTGTCCTTGTAACAAGGACATATTTACTAATTTCATTTTAGAAACAATAATAATATAATGTAAAAGACATTATTAAACGAAGCAAATGTTTAAGAGCGCATCCTCCATTCAAAAAGATGTAAAAAACAGCAAGTCCGACCACAGCCGGAGACAATTGTTATTGTAATAACTGAGCAGTTCTCTTATAATGACAAAATTCCTTTTCTTAGTACAGCACGGCTTGCGAAATGTAGACTTACTTGGGAATTGTTTTTTAAACATTTTCTTATTATATATTTGTTAAGTTCATTGTTAAGAAAACGTTGCATATAACTTCGATTATTTCGCGTTTCTTTATTTCGATTTTGTCCGGCTACGGCGAAGCTGACAAAAAATATTTTTTTGTTGTTTACTATTTATTATGTTTCACCTTTACGTCGAACTATTAGAACACCACGGCGTGACAATTCGGAAGAGAAACATCGTCATCATTATCTTCCTGCCCTTTTCCCACTTTATGTGGGGTCGGCACAACATGTTCTTCTCTTCCATTCTCGCCTATCAGCCGACAACTCAACAGTTGAAACATACTATTCGAAATTCGCTGTACATAGAACGTAAGACACATGGATTTAAACCAAGAATTAAACAATATCTTACCTTCATCAAATATCTATAAATTGATGATATGTTTGTTATAGCTATGGTCATGATAAGTAAGAATTAAGTCGATAAGATTTTAGGGTCGGCAACGCGCAAGCGATACCCTGGTGTTGCAGGCGTCAGGCGACGGTAACCGCCTACCATCAAGCGGGCCGCATGCTTGTTTGCCAACTTAGTGGTATAAAAAAAAGTAATAAATGGTGCAGTAGCCACATAGCCCGTACCACACAACCCGGCCACCCTTTACTTAGTTCCGGCACGCTGTCTCCAGCCCGGCCGCGGGCTATCGCTCCGGATTCTTCGTTTATATAGGATTTTTTAGTATTCCCCTTTTTGTTTAAATGGAAAACTCCATTTCTTATCTTTTTGTTACCATCACTCAATTTGTTACGAAGGATTCCTTTTACAAATTAATGATATTTCTGTTGACTTTGGCCTTTGTTTTATCATTTAATGTTTATTAGTTCGAAAGATGCAATTCCTTCTGAGTTTTGTTTATCATTGCGTTCAAATTATAAAAATAATATAAAAGCAATATACTGTACCACAGGGCTACGTTACCGACAGGTACGGTAATCAAAGCAAGCCACATATGGATTATATCATTAGAAGGCGAAAACTTTTTTGTAACAACAACTACCTAGTTGAACAATATTTGTTAATACGGATGTCAGGTTCCAATGTAAAATTATAATTACGTAATTAATCGAAGAATTCAAATTCTATTCCAGGAGGTCCTATCATACTTACTACATATCTTTAAGCTTTTTGGGTACATATGGTGAAACAAGACAACGCAACAAAGGTATTTCTAACCCTAAACATGTTACAATAAGTTAATTACACTAATTTCTTTCAACTTCATATAAAAACTTAATTGCATGTCAATTAACGAAAATTAAAAATAAATTGAACCCGCTAATTAATACTCTAACATGAAATCATATAAAAACTATACAGATACGAACCGCAACTAACTAAATTATTACGTGTACCAACATTTGAAGGGCTCACGGTATCGCGGCGCTGAAAGGATCTTCCGCGTCAAGTGACTAAACACAACCTCGTCACTTGTCTCACATATTCCCATGTTACAAAATGTATTAGAGGTAATGTAAGGCGAGGGTTTCAAGCGAAAACGTGCCTTTGACCTTTCCAAATAGAGTCCAATTTAAAATATCGTAGCGCTCCTGAAATATGGTGCAAGTGATAGCGACAAAAAGCAATTTTAGGTATTTTGAAAGAATAATGGATAGCCTAAAGTTTTCTCGAAATATATAAGAGTTATCGAAAATTTAATCCGATAGAAACTCTTTATAAAAGCTCGAGTGATTAAGTGATGTTATTTTATTGTAGATAGTTTTCTTAATACTTTATCGGACAGATTTTATGTATTTCTATTTTGTTTTATATTTAAAAGTAAAGCGTTTTCGTTTGTTCTGTATATAAATCAGGATTCGCGAAATGTAGGTGTGCCGTACACGCACATAAGTACTAAAGTACAGTTGATAAAGTTCACATATTACCTATGTTTAATAGTGTGTATCAAGTGCGTATTATTGTATCGTCTCGTTAATAAATCGTGAACCAATTAGTGACTTTCATTATTCGCAACTCATCAAGCCCAGCAATAATTGGTGACCCCGACAGCAGACCCCGACACCG
>DVVJ01001613.1:0-11015 GCA_018234505.1 Junonia neildi neildi
GGAAATTACGGAACCCTTCATGCGCGTGGCTCGACACGCACTTGGCTAATTATTTAAATTAATGACTGCTAAAAAGTTTTCCAGGTTATTAGCTATATAAGAGAAATTCTTATATCTTCTTGATGGAGATAATGCAATTTCTGTAATATGGTTTATAAATGCATTTTATTATGTTTTTCCTATTTTGTACTTACTTTTAATGCAAAGACGTTACAATTAAAGTATTTCTACTTTTTGTTTAATAAAAGTGTGAAGCATTTATATCTACCTAATTTAGTCATTTTCTTGTTGTATTAAATTATTTAGTAAATTTCTTGAGTATAAGGTATGCATGACTAATTTATCAGATAAATTTAAATAAATAATACATATTTTAACTGATTTTATTATTAAAATACATTATCGTTAAAATTCCTAGTGATTAGGTACGTCTACCGGTACGTAAACACGGTATGAATATTACAAGACGTTATAAAGGTTCCTCTTTCAAGGATTAAAATTAATAGAAAAACCGTAAAGCATACTTATACATAAATACGTTTCAGCATAGAGGTTCTAGGCATTTATGAACATTTTTCATAACGATAATGAGAATAATTATTTTTAGACATTTAGACAAATTAGATACCTATAATGTTGATACGACATTCAATACAAGACAAGAAAATAAATCTTCTTTATCGAATAAATAAACTTTTCTTAAAGGATCATTGAATGTCCGTACAAATCGGATCATGTGTCTAATAAATCGTTAGTCTGTGGGCGACCGAGCGATGATTGAAACATAATATTGGCAGGCATAGCAAATGTCTACAATTTCAAATGCACTCGCACTGACTATTCTTAAGCCCGCAATTTAGGATAATGACTCTTAGGGCTTTCGAGTCGCTCATAATCTCTCAAATGTATCAATTTTCTTCGTTCTTTACGTCTAACATTATCTAGGAAATATATAAATGGATCTCGGTGTGTCACACGGGTATGTATAATATATTTGTAAGTATATGTGTTTAATTGTGTATGTCCCACGTAGAACTTAATGGATGATCATTATTTCAATTACAATTTTTGCATTAAATGATGCCATAAATAGATAGACATGTGTATTATCAGACTAAAATTTACTACACATAATATGTACTCGTATATTAAGGCTTATATGACACATATTTTACGTTAGACATAAAAATATTCCGGCGATTCTTGAACCATTTCTTATTTTTATGGTCCAAGTACATCTGAGTGGATTTATGATAAGTGGATAAGTCCTTCCGCCAGATCACGATGAGTGATGGAAATGTCCTATATCCTGTTTGTATTAACATATTTGTATTTTTATGACAGCACATTTATGTAGTAATACAGGAGATAGAATTTTGGGGAAAATATTAATATTTTGTATCTGAATACGTATGTTACTTGACTGAACATGACCGACTTCAAAAAAAGGAGGAGGTTTTCTAATTTTTCGTCGTCTTTCTTCGTCGAAGGAACTCTTCGACGATTTACCGCAGTTAACTTGAGTTTGAGCTACATTTATTTGTATCTATGAAAACTTTGCGCCCGTACTGGTTAATTGTGGTATAAAAAGTTTAAGTGTAAACTTTTGATGTCGGTTATTTTTTTGAGCAATCACTTCTCCTAAAAAAATGTTCACAAAACTTTACAAATAACATGGATGTTTCGAGTATAAGGTAACGAAATTGGTTTTATTTTATTACAGCTCTATATTGTGAAAAAAGCTACTCGTAATAACGTTTTAGCACGGACTAAGTAAATATATTAACTCCTTAAAGTTGCAGAGGAATAAAAAATCAACTTATAGTTTTTAAGTTTACTCGTAGGACAGACTATACCTACTATAAATAGGCACGTTGCATAATAGGTATATGACGTAGATGCAGTCATGAAAAGGAGTGTCCACACTGATTGATTTTAATACTCTCTGCCGTAACATGGCAACAATCGCTAGCTATTTATAGCTATTGCAGAAATTAATAATCTGTACTCAACACGATCTTGGACTATTTATTATTCTAATAGATCTAATCTAATATACTCGTATTATGTTTTCGTTAGAAATGTACAACAGATTTAAACTGGGTGCCATTTTAACTTGTTGAATTTGATTGTAATATTCTGTATGGATGAGCAAACAAAAGAGCAAGTGGATTTAAAATGGTCATCACAACTTAAAAAAAAATTAAGGTATGAAGGGGAGTAGAAGGAAAATAAGGTTCCATCTCTTTCAGTCATCCTATGAAACATCGCCACGTTTGTTGTTTTACACCAATTTACTGTGAGAGTGTTGTAGATACTACTCCAGTCGAGCCAGCCAGCCAGAATTTGCAAAAACTGTTAACTTTACTAATAGACTTTAAGTTTATTGACTTAGTCAACATTGCTCAACAGTTCACTTCTGAAAAGACACATTATCCATTGTCAAGATAAAATACGTATAAAATAAAGAAGAATATTTCAAATCTCTTTATAATCGGTAAACACGCAACATAATATGGACCAAACACGATTAGAAACTTCCTTGTTTAAAATCGATTCAAAATCGAAAACACCGATTCGTATCTAATGGAAGCATTAATAATCGTGTGACAAAAACACAAAGTCAATACCAAGATGCATATGGCGATGGTTGAATCATTTCGTAACATTCTGTGACACTAATGCGTGTGGAGCATTAGCTGATAGTAATGTCAATTTTACGAGCCGAATACGAGATAACGACTTCTAAATCACGTATCGAACGGCACTGAAATGGCATTAAACGGTAATGCAAAAGAATTTTTAATTACGCAAACGTTTATCAAAACGAATTTTTCGTAATGTACCCAACTAACCTAGAAGGAGGGTGTGTACGTTATTATGCGTGTATCTATGTCCGTTTTATTTTTACTTTCTCTGGCCTAAAAGGCTAGGCCGATTTTGAAGTGTAAGGTATTCATCGCTTTGTAAATCGTTTGTTGACTAATCGGGGTTGAACTGTCTAGACTTTGTTATAATCTATAGCTAGATATAGATATAGAAGCTATCGATTTTCTTCGATTTTAATGGCCTATCACTGGTTAGGAATACTATTCTACTAAAAGTTTCATGATTTTAATTATATATTTGTAACGGTACTCACACTAATGGTCAGACTAGTGAACAGTTTTCTTTATAGGGTTCAATTATTTTAAAATATCATATTATTTGTATTAATATCCAAGTATCTATCTAGATATGTTATCATAATATAGTAAACATTATGATAATATACTAGTAGTCTTAGTGAAAAATTATAGTTGAATGGCGCGTAATTAATCAGTTTTCCCTCCAATTTCCTTCTTCTTATGAAGATGACAAAGATCCTACCTTATTATGCCCAATTATGATTGAAGGGCCCATGATCCATTAGGCGTTGTAAACAGTTAGTGTAGGTTGGTTCTTTCTATTAGGATTGTTAAGCTTTATATTTAAGAAGATTGGAAATACACATCTACACTTGTAATAGTTTGCGATTGTTCTATATTGTTGTACTAATGCTACCTTTATTTTGATTTTTACAAGGAAACCTTCTCGTTTAGCCTCCGTAATTACAACTGACGCAACATTAAATAATTTCATAAAGCACATTTTTTCTAACAAATTTCCGTATAGAATAATATAAATAAATAAATAATTTGTCAGCAGCGCAAATTCGTTATCTGTGCGCTTAAAGACTAAAAATCAGAAAAGATATTGATAAAATTATTTATAGTACGGAAGTTGAAAGAACTTTCACACATTCACAATCATTCACAATTATTTACATTAATGAAATATTCATATAATTAAAATTTTAAAGAGTTATTCAGCAACAAAATAATTTTCTTACGTCCTTATTATAATCGTCACAATTATTTTATCTGATACATTTGAATACCAATAACACACCACAACGAAACTTTATACTGAAGCCCAACCGTTTCCTAATTTTGCTGAAGAAATGTTTAGTTTGACTGAACTACTTAATTCTGAAAATTATTATATTTTAGACCCTTATCACGTAACTAACATTATTTTAAAATTTATATTTTCATACAGATTAATTATGAGATAAATACAATATAAAATACAATCGTTAGCTAAATATGGTATTTTTAATTGGATATTCAATACAATAAAGAAAAATGTTAATAGTAGCAAGGTGTGACAGCTATGAGCTATTCTTGTCAATCGTGAGATTCCAATCGTCATCAATATGTTAGTTAAGGAAGGTCGAAATTAATTGTCACTTAAACTAAGTGTCCCTTCGAAACCTGTCCCTAATGAAACGAAAGCATTTATGTCTATATCAGGAACGATACAATACGCCCCCGTAAAATGCCCACTCTCTTAAGTTCGGTAGATTTTAAGCCGTTAAACATTTAAAATATTACTATTGTCAGATTGTGTGATAATGTCGCAAGTCGGTCCAATAAAATTCTTAATAGAAATTAATTAAATTCCTCGACACGTTGACATTTGCGTTGATTTTAATTAATTTATTGTGTTCCAGAGATTTAATAGACGTTACGACTATAATATTGAGTTTAATGTTTTCAAAACACTAGAAAATACTTTGAGTCTACTAAAGCAAATGTCAAGAATCTTCACGAAAATGTCCGAAAATATTAATAGATAAGGGATTAAAACCATTTATAAGCAAAAAGTAGATATTTCGTGAATTGTATTTATTTTTATCATTGCTAGTTGGGTGATTTATCGTATTCGTATACCAAAACAGTTGAATTGATACCTGACAACATTGTTTCCAATAGAATTGTCAAAGGAGTCTTTTAGAATTGAACGAATTCCTTAAGGAATATCGAATCTTCAATTCTTATATCTTATTCAAGTCTCAATGTCACCGAAACAGTTCGTGATTCATTTCTAAGAATACGTGTTGATTCATCGTTTTCCTTAAAAGCGTAAAACTCCAAGACGTTATTTTCACGAGAAATCAGCTGGTTTATTAGACGTGCCTACGTACGTGTCTTTATTACTTTCAATTGTTTGTCGTTTATGGCGGAGTTGAGCTTGAGCGAGGACGAAACGTTTAGGGTATGCAATTTAATGCATACGTAGCGAGAACAATGTTCCAATGAAGCGAAAATAGTCTTCGGAGAACAATGAAAACGAAATCAAAAGCTCTCAGAAATATAGCACGCGACAAATCATATAATTAAAACAATAGCCGAGCTATTATAAATTACAACGAGGTTTCATTTATTAGTGTAACTAGACCAGTCGTTGACTTTCCATTATCATATACGATGAGGTTCACTCCGTCGGAATTATAAATTTATTAGCGCCGTTGACTCTCGGCTCGGATGTAATTCCGCAGTCTGAATTCAGCGACATGGAGCTTGAAATATTCATCGATACGTCAAATTGTTCAGTCACCGGCGGTTGGTTCGTGTCCGTTTAATTACACAGGACATTTCTGGAAGACGTCAACCTTGATAGCTCTATATATTTGTGTCGAGCGAATCCAATAGGATAATTTATGCACATCTAGATATAAAAACATGCAGTTATTGATTAAGTCTGTTACCTAAACAATAGTATGACGCCATGGTTTATGGAGCCGAATATTCAGGTCGACTGAACAATTGAATCAGATAGGTAAGATTCTAAATTAGCCATTAAGAACGGTCTACAAACGAAACAAAAGTACCGGGGAATGTGACCAAGAGACATGTAAACACTGTAGAATATAGACAACTGGGTCGCTTCGTATTTATCGCGCAATACAATATTAGTCATTGGAATAAAGCAAATATGTAAATTGTAAAATGAATAATTATGTAATAAGTGCATGGTCACGCTATTAGCTAAAGTGTGGTTTATTATAAAATATTACTCGATTTACTAATAATAATATCTCATGATACTTAGTTGCGCTTAATATAGTAAGGACTAATTTTCCAAATGCCCTTTAGTTAATATATTATATTAACGCTCAATTTGGTTTGCGTTACTTGATTTTCGTTGCGAAAATATTTATTGACCTACTAAGGCATAAAATTAAATCATTAATAAATGAGAAATATTTTTAATTTTACGGATTCTGATAATAATTTGATTGATGATCGGAAAATGTTCAAAGAAAGAAATATAATATTTAAGAATATTTCTTGTTACTAATGAATATTAATTAATTAATTTTTTTAGCAGTAATACTAATGAACTATAAGCAAATGGAGACATAAATCTAAAATTTGCAAAGCGCGTACGTGAGAACAGTTTTAAAACAAATAACGCGATCGAGATGGCGCCAACATTCTTTATTAAATATAAACAGAAAAAAATATAGTTAAAACAAACGACATGCGGCTCGTAAAACAATACTGGGTAAATGCTTTATAACCACCGCCGTATGACGATAATGTTGATTTCCTGGTACTAAAAATGAACCAACAATTTCAATGCCAAACTTTACGACCGGTAAATGAGGCATACGTAAATCTGCTCTCGATGCCGGCTGAAGAATTTCTGAAAATTAAAATCTTAGCGATATTGATCGTCCTTAAGATGATACAGTGTAAACTGCGTGAAAAACGTGTAAGATTAAGAGAGATAAAAAGGTGTGTAAAAGGCTTTATTCTTATTAAAACGTAGAAAAAATTTAAATTCCTGGCTTTCATGATTTTGATATTGTTGTCTCAAAATTTTAGAATCGAAAGATTAAATTTGAAAGGTTTGAAATAAGGAGCTAATACACAGAAGTAAAGTTACTTAAATAAAACGTTCAAAAAGAGAACAAAACAAATAATGATGTTTATTGACCATTCTAAAAAAGGTGTCAAACACAATGAGGCAGTTGGCCCAAATTGACAAAATATACATTCACAAATTTTCTAATCAACACTAGGTGGCCACAATGATTTAAAATTGAGCGTCTAGACGTGATCGCAATTTGTTGTGATTTACACGTATCCAATGATTGCCGGAACATCTATATATCTATGTATCTACAGTTTCAATATCAAAGTATAATGGAACAAGGTTGAAAGGCAGTAAACGTGCTTGAAATAATACGTCAGTGCACGAAGTTGATGGTTACCTCGGTTTATATACGAATTAAACAGGACTCCGGGTTAATCACGATCCGGGTGATGTAGATGCTGATTTTAATCTATTCTATAAATAAGCTAACCTTTTTTAAATAAATGTAGTAATACACGTACTATAATACTAAAATAACAACAATATATTGTTCCAAAAATGATATTACAACAACATTTCAAGAAGAAATTAAAAGGATAAAAAATCAGGAATTTTCTAGAGCACTTTTTCATTTTGCGTAGGCATTAATCTACCTCTATGTTACGACGAGAATAAGTAATAAGTACAAAATTGATTGAAAACTTTCGCTTTAAAACATTAGTCTGATTACATTAATATTTTATAATACTTACGGTCGTGATGATCATTAGAAGAATCACTGCTGTAAACGCCATATTTTGACAAGCTCACAATGTTCACAAACGCGTCTACAATATTCACTTCTTTCACAAGACAAATATTAATTTGTCCACGAAGAACTGTTCGAATGTTAACACTGCGTTTATCTTCTTAATCTGAATAAATTATTCATCCATGTTTATCATCTGTGAAATCACATTTTACCGAGCAATCATATTTTACAAATTACGTTGATTTGTGATTACTTTAATGCTGTGTAACGAATTCAGTTTTTTAAATAATTTTTATATTTCAGTGTCAAGGATTTTTTTCTTTTTCGACACTGAGGTAAATGATAACCACAAAAAAAAAAAAATAAAATAAAATGGCACGTTTCATTTGGCACTAACGTAAGTTTTCCAAGAAACAGTGCATTTCTTGCTATGAAAATAGGGGAAACACGTTATCGATATCAGAGTTTACGATTTCTTAATAGCAACGATAACCTTAATATTTTTTATTATCCAATCAAGTTTATATTTTAATACACACTTTAAATTAATTAACAATACGAATTTCAATAAAAATTGCGAATAAAATAAAATTATCGATTAATTACAGAACTAGAACCTTTTTAAAGGAAGAAACGCTGAGGAGTTTTTTAATTTGACCGTGCTAATTAGAGGGATTATGTTAGCACATTTAAAAAATCTTGTCGAGGTATGTAGAACGTAGGTTTTTTATTGACATTTATTGAAGGGTATAAAGAATCACCATTTGATAAAGAGGAGTGGAATAATAACAATAATCATAAACGTAAAGTAATCCTAACAAGTATCGTAAACCAAGTAAAACCGCAAGGAAAACTTTATTCAATTGTAAAAATAAATTAATGTTGTTATCGGTATTTTTATTTTAAAACGATAATCGAATAAGTATAAGATTTTAAGTTATCAAAAATGTTTTGATCGACATTGCCAGATAAAGAATTCACGCACTTAGCTAGTTACATGTCCGTTTTAGTCTAGCTGTTCATTAAATATTTTATTACGATCAGATTGTTTAAGCTTATCTACATATTTCTTACTTTATCTTTTCTCTTGGTACAATTTTCTGATTTAAATTGACGAATGGTTATTGTTTAAGCAGAGTTAATTAATTTTGGAAATTTTGGGTCCAAATGTTAAAGGAAAGTCGTAAGTTCAAATTTAGTTATAATAATATAATTATTTCCCATATTATAATATGTACATAACAAAATATTTTATATAGTGTAGCCTATTCAGTAAAGGATTGACTTTAGTAGCAATTTTATCTTATTCATATGTGTGTCATAATACAAAAATTTGTCATTCCGGTATTTAGGTTATATTTTGACAAGAATATCATTAGGTTAATTGAAATGGTTGGCGCTGATAAGATTTATAAAGGAAATCAGTTTTTATTTGCGAATGAACTGTTGGAAATTTTTTAAATGTTTTAATTTATCATGTTATTAAAAATATTAGTCAACATTTTATTGGTAGGTATATAGTATCAAGTTATTACATTTATTTATATTTCATAGTTGACCTATAATAATCGAAAGAATGGATGTGTCATATACCTTTATGGAATAAACAGTTGTTTGAGGTACAGTATTGTATAATGTCGATCATTCATCGTAGTTTCCGCTTAGGTATCTAGTAAGGTATAATATGAACAATATTTTAAGGTAAAATTTTGGACTCAAACCTTGGCATCATAATGTCCTTTCGTAACTTCTTATTCTCACAGATCGTGTAGATACAACATTGTTGATAAAACATCGAGGCAGAGTAAACAAACGCGAAGATAATGAAATAATAATATAGATACGAGTGTTTTGTAAAAATAGATTTAGATTCTTGAATAAAAATTATCATGATTATTGAAATGATTTTTGTAAACGTTGATGTTTTTTTTAAGTTTTGAAAAGTAGACTAAAAATGTGATTTACCTTGGACATATACGGAATTACTTTATTGATTAGTGTATTTGCGCACTTTACTTTCGTTAAGGTCAAAAGTAGTTTATAAAAAGGTTTGAAAATGTTTAAAGAAATAAAAAAAATTAAGTTTTATATTTTATTTTTCAGTACTGTAAGCAAACGGTTTTTATGACATGGTCGCTTTATATTATTAATATTGTTTAAAACAGGTCAATTTTAAGATTACTACTTAAAATACAGTAGAGCAGAATTTTAAATTAAAAATTTTAAAGAAACTCATAAAAGTTGCATTTCTCTCTCGACGACACATGAAAGATGCGCGGCCTAAATAAAATTAATTAAAAATAGCGGACCGTACCGCCTTTTTGTATGTATATTTTTAAAACTGAAGTAAGTTCTGTATAAAGGAGGAATTAGTTTTTTTTGTCAGTGCATATAGTTATTCAAGTTACAGTAAGCTAGTAATAGTAATTTAAGTAGAAACTACATATTAATAAATAATAAATTATACAAATAGGAAATACAAATCAATATAAGCAAGTTTTCTTAATTCATATGAATATCTACCTATTTTTAAACCCAAAAAGTGTCGTACCCAAAAAGTGTTATAAGCAGTGTTGGGCAAAATGTAATCTAATCACTGACTACAAACTACGATTACTTTAAGTAATCAGTAATCACGTTTACTAATTACATAAAATAATCGTAAAAGTAATCAAACATGTAGTTATGATTACATGTAGTTACTTGAAGTTAACTTCTCCGTGATTACTGTTTACTTAAAGTAATCGTAGTTAGTAATCAGTAATTAGATTACATTTTGCCCAACACTGCTACTTATTATTTTAATTTTTATTCCTTTGCAAAAGGAGAAAAAATTTTGTTTCTAAATTATCAGGTTATGCGGTACTTAATGCAAAGCACAATTGATTATTTCTCTTTAAGGACATTTTGGTTGTTCAATATCATTAAATGATTTTTAATTGAAATGAAATATTATTGCAAATTTTTTATGTTAAAAAAAATATTATAAGAATTGACTGTATTCTGTAATCAATTTTGTCTTGACTTTTAATTAATTTGACTTACAAAGGAACTACACTTTTTATTGTTATATTGTGTTCATGATTCAGTTATTAATGTTTTGAAACATCCTCCTCAATGTGTAAGATAATTTATTTTGAAAATAAATTCGAAATTAGTTGATATGTTTTATTTTATTCAACCACAAAATCCTTTGGTTATGTTCATGCATTTAAAAAAAATTGTATTAAGTTCCAAGATAAATTAAATTTATTATTAATTCACGCATACATTAAAATATAATCAAAGCCATTTAGAAATAATAAACATTACTATATCAATCTGAAAAATCATTTTATAATTCGGAACATTAATTTTAATGATTTAATTTTCGAAAATCCATTTAATCTTGCGTCATTTAGTGTAATTTTAAAAGATTTTCCTTTACACAATAACTATCTATTATTATTATTTACTGCGAATATATTAAGTTGGTAAATTATCACCCGAAAAAGAAACAACAGGATCCTGTAAGTATTTTTTTTTATTAATAAATATAAGCATTACAATGACATTTACAAACACCCATCATTTCTTA
>DVVJ01001614.1:0-11013 GCA_018234505.1 Junonia neildi neildi
TGTTGTTACGTAACGAGTTGTTGTTAGACCCCCTTCCAGGCCCCATAACGCACCGTAACTTTTTTCAAGACCCTCCCCTCCCCCCAAACTGCGTTACGTAATACTTGAATGAACCCTAACTGTCACATTTTCAGATAAAACCTATCTCATTTTTTATGTTGGATCTAATTACTGTGCCCTGTGCAGCATATGATGGCGATTAGAAACGTAGTCCCAAAGTTTATCTTCGACAAATCTCGTGACATATCCAGGTTCATCCCGAAGCGCATCACGTCGTTCCGCCTGTGCCCGTCCACGCGCCTGGCGCTGGCGGCCCGCAACGGCTCCGGGCCGGCGGGCGAGCTGACGCTGGACGACGGCGTGCAGCCCGCGCTGCGCCTGTGGAGCGCCGAGCGGGACCTGCTCGCCGCCGCCTTCACGCAGCTGCTGCTGGCCAACTGCGGCGGCGAGGACGGCTTCAAGGTGAGCCGACACACTGTGACCCTGGAGCTGACACTACGGCTAGTGAATTGAACATATGTTTGTACATAAAATTCATCTTTATACTTACCTAAAGAAACTTCGAAAAAAAATCAAATAATAGCTGCCAAAGTCAAGAAATCACAAAAGTTTTCGAGAAACTAACCCAAAAAACCATATCTATTTTTTTTATTAAGAATTTAAATAATTACAAACAAAGTTGTTACAAAAGACCAATATTAGTCAAAGCGGCAAGTGTCCTCAACGAGGACTCAATCACTTATCTAATAATAACCTACACATCCGATTTACAGAACAAGCAAGACTTCTTCTATAGCGAGGTCCGCAAGGCCCACGCGCGGCATCCACACGAGAAACTCGCACTACGTGTTAACCGAGCCGACCTCGTGAGGTCCAGCTTCAAGGCCACGCGGCACTTCACTGTTGCCGACTGGTGCAAAAACTTTGATGTCAGCTTCCAGGGCGAGCAGGGTATGTATTGAATGTTGTTTTATTGTGGTAAAACCTAAGCAAGGTGCATGCGTGGCACCCACACGAGAAACTTGCGTTATGAGTTAACCGAGCGGACCTCGCGAGATCCAGTTTCAAGGCCACGCGGCACTTCACTGTTGCCGACTGGTGCAAAAACTTCGTCAGCTTCCAGGGCGAACTTCTCTTCTACTTGCTATCTTAACTTTTGATTATTTTTCGTAATATTGACGATGGCGACGGAATACCTGTTTGATTTCTGTGGTGCAACTAGAAGAAAATTATTCTTAACTCCTTCATCTTATCTTTACTCATTACCTAATCCTTATTTGAACCACAAACTCAACTGTGGTTCCTCGGGTGCTGCAATGTGAAATTTTACGCTCAATTCCGTTTCATACCTTACATTTTATTAACCTAGTAAAGTAACTCGCCCGTGGTTTCATTGATACTGCATACATTCTTGGATTATCTGATCACTTAACACTCTCCCAGCTAATATTCATTTGATCGCTAATTTTGGCACCTGTGTCTCAGGCGTGGACTGGGGCGGCGTGCGTCGCGAGTGGTTCTCCCAGCTGTGCGCGCAGCTGTTCGACCCCAAGTTCGGTCTGTTCGTGTCGTGCCAGGACTCGCCCGCGGGTCTCGTGCACCCCAACCCTGACCGACCACCACATCTCAAGGTTAGTCAGAATCCTCCGATGACAGTGACACCGAATATAAAATTAAACGTGACCTTGAACCTCAAATTCTAAGGTGATTCTATAGGTATCGTGCTATATGTGTGAACCTTCAATCGCTTACCTCAAAATTAGATAAAAAACACCAATTTTAAATTTTTTCCTGTCTGTCTGTTCCGGGTAATTTTTGGAACAGTTGGATCGATTTTAACAGAACTTTTATTGGCAGATAGCTCATGTTACAAAGAGTAACATAGGCTACTTTGATTTTTAGAAAATGAAAACGCTAAAAATTGTTTAACGTGGACAAAGTTGCTGGCAACAGCAAATATTCTTAAGACATACATCTATCATATTATGCCACAATCACAAATACACTAAAAACAATGCATCCCTGCAGCTAAAGCACTTCGAGTTCGCGGGCAAGATAGTCGGCAAGTGTCTGTACGAGAGCGCGCTGGGCGGCGCCTACCGGCAACTAGTACGAGCTCGTCTCGCCCGGTCCTTTCTTGCGCAGATCATCGGCCTGAGAGTACACTATAAGGTACGAAGATGCACGAACATATGCCGGAACACGAACACACATACGAACACACACACATGCACGCACGCATGCACACACGAGAACACCGTGAGTTGCTCGTTCCTCACGCATATCACCGGCTTGCGCGTGCACTGTAAGGTAAGAGACACACGAACACATACTCACATACATGCACACACACACGAACACAAGAGAACACCGTCAGCTGCTCCTCCCTCGCACAGATCTACGTGTACGCACAGATATACGAATGTACCAACACACACGGCAGCTGCTCCCGTACGAGAGTGCGCTAGGCGGCGCGTACAGACAGTTAGTGCGTGCCCGACTCGCGCAAATTATCGGCCTGCGGGTGCACTACAACTACAAGGTATATGTGATAAACACTAATATGCTGTTACACACAGACGCCCACAGACACACACACTGACGCACACAAACAAACAAACGCACCCAGAAACACACAGACGTATAAAGATCCACACAAGCACGCATGTACACACATGCATGCACAAAAAAGTTTATACTAGGAGTTTAGTTACGAATAAACGCGCTTTACGTATCAATTAAATTCTATTTATTATCGCGCACGATTACCTACACATATATATGCACATGCACATATTACATATTTTAAAACCCATTTTTGTCGGATCATTTCACGTTATAAATTTTTGTATTATATCTCATTTTAGTACTTCGAACAAGATGATCCAGAATTGTACCTGTCCAAAATTAAATACATCCTGGAAACGGATCTAGACTCTTCGGACTCGCTGCCGGAAATTTATTTTTCGGATGATGTGTACGACTCCTCGGGGAAGTTCGTCGAGACGCGGGATCTCGTGCCTAATGGTTCTACGATAAGGGTGAGTCTTGTATAATCTCTTATGCTCGTACACATGTCTATTATCTTTAATTTTGACATTAACACAGATTTATCACAGATAGTGGCATAGTTAGGTGGGGAACGGTGGGGGCGGTTCCCTTCGGGTGCTCTTTAGGGGGTGATACCCTATTAGGAAATTGAAAATTAAACTGTGTTTAAAAATATATAAATAATAACTATATGATTATTATAGTTGCAAGTGCGGTTTTGAGTTCATTTATAACAAAAAAGTTTATTTTTAAAATGTGTTTAGTAGAAACACACAATAAGAGACTAAAAATTTGCGTTTTCCTCGGGGTGTAATTTTAAATTTTCCGTCCCGCGTATCACCACGCCTAGCTACGCTTTTAATAATTTTTAGGCGATAATGTTTTTACATTTAACGTAACATTA
The DNA here is from genome assembly GCA_018234505.1 of Junonia neildi neildi. Classification (NCBI taxonomy): domain Eukaryota; kingdom Metazoa; phylum Arthropoda; class Insecta; order Lepidoptera; family Nymphalidae; genus Junonia; species Junonia neildi. Next base: position 3,455 of record DVVJ01001614.1, read on the forward strand.
TGTGTCGTATCGCGTTAGGTGCGCAACTCGAACAAGCTGCAGTACTTAGACGCGCTCGCCCAGTGGCGGCTGGCGGCGCGCTGGCGCGGCGAGACCGAGGCGTTCCTGCGCGGCCTGGCGCTGCTGGTGCCCGACCACCTGCTGGCCATCTTCGACGAGAACGAGCTGGAGCTGCTCGCGTGCGGCACCGACGAGGTCTGCGTGGCCGACTGGCGCGCGCACGCTCTGCTGGCCGGCGCCGGACGCGACTGGCAGCGCCGCCTCGCCTGGCTCTGGGCCGCCGTGGGCAGCTTCAGTGCGGAGGAGCGGGCCCGGCTGCTGCAGTTCACTACGGGCTGTGCTCAGCTACCGCCGGGAGGCTTCCAGGTGAGACACTACCACATACACCGCGACTGGCGACTGGAAAGGGCGCGGTTGCTGCAGTTCACTACAAGTTGTGCCCAGCTGCCACCAGGAGGCTTCCAGGTATGATACCACTACACACACTCATCTGACTCTTCGCCACTGTACTGTTGGTAGCTTCACAGCCAGAATACGTATACGGCTGCTGCAGCTTAATACTGTGCATAACAACCGCCGGACGGCTTCCAAGTAAGTCACCACCACACACCACACATACTCAAGCATATGCATAAACAACTCGGCATCTTTTATTTCTAATCAATAACGAACTATTTCGTAATTACAATTACCTACCACCTTTGACCTTCAAACTTCATGACCTTTTAATTAATTCCATGAAATGTCGAACCCTTAATTTAAATAACGCCACCTAAGTGTGATTTTTTTCCGTGACTTCCATAATTACCACTTATTCACCGTCCTCCCGCAGGAGCTAAACCCGCGCTTCCAGATCACAGCCGCGCCAACATTCGGAGCCCTACCCACCGCACACACTTGCTTCAACCAACTGTGCTTACCCGACTACGACTCGTACGAGCAGCTGGTGCGCGCGCTGCTGTGGGCCATCAACGAGGGGGGAGAGGGCTTCGGGATGATCTAACTTGGATACGCGCTACTGTGCGCCCCGATGAGATGGGGATGATGAGTGTGCTGTCGTGCTCCAAGGTGGCGAGTGAGTGGTTATGTGAATATTGTAAATGGTTGGCTGAGATAAATGTTTGAAGGAAAAGTGTATGTCATGTTTGTCGAAGAGTTTGAAAGATTGACATGTTAAAAAAAGTTGGTTGTAAAAGATGTTTTGAATGTAAAACGTTAACAATTTGGGAGATTCTCGTATAGTGAAAACGTGTGTATTTGTATAATATCGAAAGAGGCTATTATATAGTGTAAGAATTTCGGGATCTGAATTAATTAAAAAAAAAAAAATCTTGTAATCTAAAATAATTAAACAAAACCTACACAAATACGTATATTATAAAATTGCGAACTGTACGCAATAAAATATTACATCAAGAACAATACCACAATATTATTTTAAATACATTATTTTACAAAACATATGTATACATATTTATACTGTGTGAATATTAAAATATCAATCGATTTCCTTAAATTATAAATAATTGTATTTACCTTGAAAAAAAAAGGTAAATATTGCATTAAACATAAATATTAAAATGATGCTTTATCAACGAGGCTTGGTTTAAAAACGTGTGAATTTACTAGGGATGTTGTGGAGCTCCGACACCGAATCCGTTTTAAAGTTTCAAATAATTTCGGATAATGGCGAAGACTAAACGAAACCTGTTATGACATGTTTTTGTTAATAACAACTTATATAAACGATTTTTTTAATGTCAAAAAATAAACAAACTTGTATTTTACGTTTAAATTTCCTTAAAACGCAAATATTCGAATCCGAAATTATCCGAAACTACCGGATAATCCGAAATAATTACAAAACCGTAACCGAAACCAGTATAACATTATTTCTATATCCGTATCCGTATACAGATCCGAAATTTCATATCCGTAACATCCCTAGAATTTAATTTAGAACAAAATATTATAATAATTATGTGTAACTGAATTATGAAAAACAAATCATTCCATAAATCTAAAATATGTTAATACTTCGAGTAAATTGTTTTAGAGGAAAATAAAATCAAAGATATAAAGATGAAACTATAATATAAATATCTCAGAAAATAATAAAAATAAATAAATACGCGTGTGATTCAAAAGCTTTGCAAAACTCGATAGTTTAACTATCTATATCGATATTATTATCGTTTTCGTCAGGGTAGTATCGATGAAATGATAATTGCAACACTATGTTGTGATTTGGTTGTGTGGAATGTTTACATGTGTATGGGAATTTTATCATTTGATATCTTATTTAATAAGTTAATTATTTCGTTATTTCTTTACTATGTTGTCAAAGATCTACCAGTGGTAGTTTTAAGTTTTAAGAATCTGATCTCTGTCTAGTCGCTTTAGTTGAAAACTACTTAGTGTTTTTTTTTTTTATTTTTATTATTTTTAAATATCTCATTGATATGAATCTACGTAATTAAATGTAATAAATAAATATTAAAAGTAAAAATAATACTTTTTCATAATAACGTGGTATACCATGGAATAATGATTTCTATGTAAATGTAGTTATAATCTTAAGTAGAATTCTATGTAATAAAATAATAATATATGAACAAGAAAATGTGAAAATGTATTTCAAGCTACTAACCCCCATCGACGCACGAACTACCTACATGCATTTATGGTAAACACTTTTTTTTAATTATATTAAAGGCATTTATCACTATAAAATGGCTCATCACGTTTAGTACCTAATAAGTTGACAGAAGTATTTCTTTTGCATTATTACGATGTATGAAAATTATACCGACGTAAGCTAAGCTGTTATAATTAAAAGTTAAAATCAGTTGTGCTGCAAATAAATAAGGAATAATCAAAAGTAACCATTTCAAAATTAAATGAAATTATATCCACCATATACCATATTTAAACTATATCCACCAATCCGCAGTGGAGCAGCGTGGTGGATTAAGCTCCATAACCTTCTCCCTAATAGGCGAAGAGGCCTATGCCCAGCAGTGGGATATGTACAGGCTGTGTTCCAACCATATTTAAACTACACGTGGTTATTCTTGCGCGTACATTCATATTGTGCGTGTTCGTGCGTAGTCGTGCGTAGTCGTGCGCAAATCGGGGTTGGGGTTTCTGTGTGTGTTATAAAAATCTGTGCTGGCACCAATGTTTAAAAAATTATAAAATAATTAATATAAGGATTACATTAAGGAGATCCATCCGTGAACGTCCGTCTTCTGGAATTGAGAGCGACAATAATGCCGGTCCGTCACGTAGAGACACAAACGTCGCTTGCCACCATTGCAATGATTAAAAGATATTTTTTTTCTTTTAAAATATAACATTTAAAAAGTATAAGTTAATTTTGTTTTATGCGTTTCGTTTTGATTTGTTGATTGATTTTGATGCATCTTTAAAAAGTATAAAAATACTTGTAAATGACTAAAGTAATTTAGGCGTTTTGCTTATGTTTAAAAAATTATTTATCAGTTGAAAGGTCATCCACAAAGTGATATAGAAAAGACAATTGACGGTAGACATCATTTAGAGTTGATCAAAATATTATTTATATGTAAGGACTCCTTTACTATATGATGGCAAAACAAACTCCATTGCAAATGCTGACTTTTAAACGTTAAACAGTACTTGATGTATTCTACAAATGATTTCTAATACTTTGGTTTCCTAGAATAACTTATTTGACGGCCAACTTAATTCTTCGGATGACGTCACACAAACCCTTTTTTTTAAACAGTATGGTCACGGTTTACTAGATGTTCTTTCGAAACCAAAGATTTTTTTGTAACTATTAAATTGTGTCCATAATGGCATTGCTACGAATCCAAAGCAGGATAAGTGTTTATTGTTTTACTGTATTCTATTCTTATAGATGTAGCTCCGATAGATTAGAAAAGAGGCAATAAATATCTTGTAATATGTTTAAATGATCTTATAGTGCATTGATTGCTTTGAAATAGAATAATAATTCATGCTTGATTGTTGCTTAGTGTGTAGTCTGAGAGCTTATAGCGAATTTCGAGTACGTAGTTTTATTTAGTTTCATACGGCCTTAAAATAAATGCCTACACAATATTATTTTGAAAAAGAAAATGTCTCATATAAGGGAACGTATAGCATAGAATTGCAATATTTCAAATGCCTATTCAAAATTGACTATGAGCTCTTCGATTACTATATGTACAATACAAATATAGTAATATAAAAATACTATAATTAGACATTTAAATGAAAATTGGCTTCACCAGTGTAAAACTGCTTTGAGTGAAATTTTGGTGATGATGAAAAAATTATATTTTAATGGCATCATTTTTAAGTGAAAATTGTTATGAAAGCAATGGGCGGCGACTTAATGAAATATTTTTACGTGAAGCAACACTAAGTTGAAAATTCTTTCCTTGGGTCTCGTAAGTATGATTATAAATCTGGTCTTTTCAATAATTGGACATTTCGAAATGTGCATGAAATGTTAGACAATTTTTTTTACACTGTTGAAGCCATTTTGTTAAGGAAAGTCATCAAAATACAAAAATAAGTGTTCTTAGAGTTAATTAAATTTATTTACACGTTGTGCTATTAATATACACTAATGTGGCCTATAATCCTATAATATTTATGCTTGAGAAATGAAATGTATATTTATTTTTACTTCTGCTAGATGTTTCTGAAACTAGTCATTGTGAAGATATCTCTAGAATTCTTTTAAAATAATGTTAGTTAATAAATTTATCTGATCGTTTAATGTTTCTTTTTGTTTTAGTAAATGAATGTATTGTGTGAAAGACAAATTCAGTTAAATAGTGAATTTAACATTTAAGAATTAAGGTGGCTTCTCACGGTGTGAAGTTTTGCGTATAATAGATATGCTAAAATTATACATATCGCACCCGTGAAAAAAAGAGTCAACTAACTCAAAATATCTACCACTTCTAAAATTGCTATAATGTCTAAAATTTTAAAGTGCATTTTCAGGTACACGCATTTTTTGACTTGGTTGACTCTTCTTCTAGGGGTGCGATACTGTACGTGATCATAGTACGCAATCCGTCATATTAAACATACCCGAAAATGCACAGCCAATACCAATAATACAGCCTGTAAGGGTTTGTTTGCCAAAGACAAAGGTGCACACACTACACATACATACATAATTCGCTAAAGTAACGCACCGTGAGAAGTTACTGTTACAAAGTGATCTTATTGAATTATTTTATGGCTATGTCGTACGATACACTGGTAATGTTCAGTATAGAATAATTATTTTATTACATTTAAACAAATGGTACACAAAGATTAGAGTTAAAATATTTATTAGATCAAGATCCCATGACAGCTAGACTTTCACTATTATAATATAAAGTTGAAACTTCTGACAATTCTAATACCTTCTAACCTTTGTTGGGAGCCTGCACTGAGAAATATCCAGCTTTCATATTTATAAAATAATATAAGTGTGGCTGTCACGGGATCTTAGACTACATCTTATATTATGTATTATGTAAAATTGTGAATTGATTTGTTGTTGAGGATAAAAAAATAAATCAATAAAAATTGAAACTTGTTTCAAACTAATTTTTTTTTTTAATTAATTTCAATCATAATAATTAATGTTGATTTTCTATACAGTTTGATGATAGGTTTATTGCATTTAATTTCATCTCATACGCACAAAACTTGTTTCTTGTAAAAATATAAGGCCTATCCTCAAGTTGTAGTCATAGAGCATTCCAAATGTTGATATTTTGTAGATTGTTGAATAGAAATGTAAGACTGAACGATTAAAGTAACATTGACGAATATTTTGTTTTAATTTGAATTCCCTAAAGAACTATTATTACACATTTTTCAAAAAAATTACGAGAATTCTGAAATTAAAATCACATGTCCGCTTTATTCTTGCCTGGGTTTTGGCAGATTACTAATTTTTATACTGAGTAATTAAGTGCCGTCTGACCTCCGCAAACCCGGAGGGCAAGCCAATAACCATTTAGAGTTTTGTCAGAGTATGGAGCGTTCTCTCCATCTCTCAGAGGCAAGCTGGGGTGACCGACAAGGACAAACATCCAGATTACAGATTAAAGAGCAAATGTTTGAACAAATACAAAACTCTGGCAACTGCCGCCATTAAAAATACATACAGTGACACACACTACTACACCACAAATAAAATTACATACTTTAAAATAAAACATTATTTTATTACATTACAACAAGAACACTTCTTAAAAACTAAATAACAAAATTTACCTAGCAGAAAATATGCTAATTTCATAAAATGTTATTAAGTTACAAATAACAAATATATACTTACCCAAAAATCTTATACACTATCCAAAACATAATATTTCGATAAACAATTGTCAATACAATTTATTAAAATAATTATAAACATTAAAATTTCAAACTTTTCAATTTCGTAATCTTTTGCCGCGAAAACTGACAGTTGACAGATAAAAAATAAAATCGTGTAAAAAGACCATGACATGCAGTTTTTATGGAACAAGTTAATTAGATATCTAATAGATAGATAGATAGATACGTACAACAACTAGGTTTTATTTAAAAAATTATTCATCGCCAAGACTAGAATTACTTAAATTAAGTAGGTATATGTCGCAGCCAACTAGTTTAAACGGCTCCATTCAACTAAGGGCCTGAATGGTGTTCAGTATAGTTGAAAGGCGCCGTTGAGTAAAAAGGCTAGGCAGTTAATTAAACGGCTGATTATGCTAGTGTTGTTTGAGTCATATATATAAATTTTATATTTTTAGTAGATATTAATATTATTTTTGTTAGCAACCGTGTCTCGCAGGAATGAAAGTCCATAATACCGCTTCGGGTAGCGACATGGGACTGCGGATCCAAGACCGTGCGTAACCGAGCATACTAAAAGGAAATAAAACAAAGTTTTAATTTACTGAATAAAGACTAATTACCTTTAGTCTGCGATTTCGACGAGTAAATAAAAATAGCTTATACTTTACTCGGATAAAAGTTAAATTACTGTAAAGTTTTTTTTTTAATCTGTTCAGTCGTTTTTACGTAAATGTTCCATATAGCAATAAATATAGACTTAATTATACAGGCTCAGAAACTTTATCTGGAATAAAGTGCGAGATAACAGCAAAGGAATTGAAAAAAAAAACATACTGTATAATCTATTTTTGTACGCCTTGAGTTGTTTACAGATTAATAGATCATTTGTTAAATAAGTTTGTTTAAGTTCAAAGTTTGTTTGATTTAAAAACTTTTTAATGTTTTCAGTTAGCCAACCAGCTTACTACAAGTTGTAATAACTAAGCTACAAGTTAGGTTCGATAACCACTGAGGTACTACAGCTACGTAGCTTTAGTGCTACAACTCACTAAGGGCAGTGTCTACACAGGGCCGTCTCTAGCCCATGTGGCGCCCGTGTGCAAGCATTACCTTAGCGCCCTCTAGTAATTGCGTGATCAAAATAAAATGGGTAAAAAGTACAAGTACAATTTGTCCGTACTCATTTCCTCTCAGCTAAAAATTTGTGTGTA
>DVVJ01001615.1:0-11013 GCA_018234505.1 Junonia neildi neildi
ATAACATAAAAATTTTAATACAAAACCGATTTGAAAACTAGTATAAATAAAGGTTTTCAGCAAAATGACAGCATTATTTCGTTAGAAAGTCAATATTCAACAATGGCATCCAAGGTGAGTTATAGTTTCATACTAAATTAAATAATTTTTAAAATCATGAAAATGACTTGAGCGAGTTCATATATAATATATTTATTGTTTTTTCGCTTCTAATATTGAAACAACACAAAAAAGTCGATGTAGGTAAAATGATAACAAAACCGGCAGTTTAAACCGTTTTGGACACCGGGGGAAAGAAATAGGGAGAATAATAAAACATGTTTAAATTATTTTCAAAACAAGCAGATTCCACGTAGCGTAAGGCCTAACATCGCTCATTTTTAGGGTTCCGTAGTCAAAACGGAACCCTTATAATTTCGCCATGTCTGTCTTTCTGTCTGTCTGTCCGCGGCTTTGCTCCTAGGTCTTTAATACTAGAAAGCTGGAATTCGGCATGAGTATACATATAAATCATGCCGAGAGAGTCAAGTGTCAACCCCCCTCTACCGACTAAACTATTGCTTCTAAAAATATGAAAAAATTCATGATAATAGTGCATATAATGAATTTAAAACGAAAATTGTCAGGGCTATCCAGGCTTTTATATTTATTGAGATATAGTCGATCAAAGTAAAATTATAATTTCGTCCAAATTTCATTGAAAATTGTTGGGATAAACCTGTTATTTGTTAAAATATAAGTAAACTTTAAAGATTAAATTATTGAATATCTGTATATTATGAGGGAAACTACGAAACCCTACATGCGCGTGGCTCGACACGCACTTGGCTAATTATTCTACAATATCAGACACTATTTCAGGTACAATAGTTACCGGATCGTCTAGACTTCAAATAACCTTTTAGATCTTAAAAATGTGTTCATATTTGTTTCAGATCCTCATTGCATCATTGATATTCGCAGTATGCTGTATCGCCGTGGTGCATCTGTCGCCAACGCCTAGCTCAATAAATCCGACAAACCTTGCCAAAAACTCAGGGGCTATCAATGGAAGCACTTTTACAGATTTGGTTTCTGGCAAAAATATATCCAAAAACGGTAGTTTTGATATCGGGCAATGGGGTGATGATATAAAGAAAAACTTAAAGGCGTTGAGTCGTTGACGTAAAATGTGGACACTCTATTCGAATAAACGACTATTACACGCTAACAAGTGTTAATAAATTCCCTGATTCTTGGCTTTTAGTTAAAAATGTAATATCATAACCATAAAAATGTATTGTTAAACTGTCAAATATAGTACTGTTGTAGCCTGTTCGTTTTTTTTAATAAATTATTTGTGGATTAAGCGACCTTTATTTTATTAATATTATTCATAACATACCCAATACCTACCTACATTAAAATGCAAACATGCATGCATGCAACGTAACAACAAATAATAAAACCTATTTTAAAACACTTGCAGAGTATTATTACGTTTAATTTTGTAATATCTATATATGAGTCCCCTAGAAGAAGAGTCAACCAAGTCAAAAAATGTGTGTAGGTACCTGAAAATGCACAACTAAAGGGTACGAATTGACCAAAAACCGGCCCTTTGCATCTTTAAGTACTCATAACTTCTAAATTAATAGTGACAACGAAATAAATAATAACAGATTCTGTATAAGGTTTTTGCATAGCACTATGCGAAATTTTGAAAAAAAAACTAAAATGGATATAACTTTTAAACTATGAAAAAATCGGATTATAACTTTTGGGGTCAGAATATGGCAAATGACCTCCCCTTTACCCCTGTTCGATTTGATCCTTACTTTCTGGGAAACCTTATATAGGCAGGTAAAAGAGATTTACCATGATAATTGATTAGATAGAGACTTATCCTTAAAACCACAACCTGCCAGATATCTACATAATATTTCTTTTATAAAATGGGGAAATAAGAAGTTTGCCATACTTAAAATTTTTATTTAATATTTTTTATAAAATAGGCATTAAATACAAAATTAATTAAATTAAATTAAATTTACTCATGCTACGACTCATAGATACGAATGTTTTTAGGTAACATCTTTTTGACACAAGTGTAAATTTGGCAAATTTATTAAACCCCCGACATCGTATTCAATACGACATGAGGACCTTAAACTCTTGGGAGGTTTTTTTTATAAATTATATCTGATAATACACACGCAGACACATACACATACACGCATGCATATATATAGTTTTTCGAGTTACTCTCAATAAGATTTTTTTTGATACCCATATTGTAGAAATGCATTAAAAATAACTACTCCGCTAGCTTGGATGGTCCGCCATCTTGGATTAAAAATCACGTCATATTATTTTTCGAGTTACTCTTAACAAGCCCTTTCATTTGATACCCATATTGTAGAAATTCAATAAAAATAACTATTCTGCTAGGTTGGGTAGTCCGCCATATTGAATTTAGAATGACGTCACGCATTTTATCGTATATTGTCATCCAAAATAAATATGTATGCAAAATTTCAGCTCAATTGGTTGAAGATATCTGTTTCAAAATTGAGTAGCAAAAATCGACCCGAAAAAACTATACCCACATATTGCAAGATATTCTCGAAACGGCTGGACCGATTTTGATATAACATATCTAAGAACCACCGCTAGAAAACCCTCTTTCAGATAATAAAAGCTAGATTCAAATCGGTCCATCCGTATAGGTACTACGGTGCCACAGACAGACACACAGACACACAGATACACAGACACACAGACAAACAAACAAAAGCGGTCAAACTTATAACACCTCTCTTTTTGGTCGGGGGTTAAAAACTGCACGAAAAACACGCATTAGGTGCATATATAACACCCCTTTTATAGCACAGAATAAATCTTATTAGATGTCCAATTCCTGGGGGGAGTTCGGTTTTAAGATTGCATTCAGTAAAAACTCCTGCGATGGCCGCCATCAGTAGGGCTATTCCGACCAAAAATCGAAATTCACTCATGCGAAATTTTAACACTTCACTTACACAATTGTACATGTAGCGCATCATGATGTGATGCGGCACCTAGTCGTACTAAAGTATTTGTTATTTTTGACATAAATGTATGCATTGGATATCCTGTAGCAAGTTTTTAACAATTCGAATTTGACAGACCGAATAAACGAAATGACTAAATTCACTTGAGTGAGTCTCGATTTTTTGGTCGGAATTGCCCTACAGCACGGAAACAGAGGCTGCGGGATCGCTATCGCATGCGTATCTGCTGCCCCTCCCAATTCCGCACACCTAACACACGTTTTACGCTTTTACGCCTTCATTAGGGTGGTATACGTATACATTTGCCAAGGACAAAGGCGTTGTGTTAAATTGCGGAATAAAATTTGCACGAAGAGAGGTAAATTTTGCTGATTTTCTACCTTGATTAGGCATTTATTCTGCCTATACAAATCACAATTAAATGTATGTTAAAAACTAAAGAATTGCAATAGATAATTGATGTTACTTACAAGTATCTGACGAAATTTACGGTATCGTATATATTAAAACAATCTCTTCTTAAACGATACTCAACGGCCCCTCAGTAAGATCATTGGATCTTGTGTCGGTAGTCCGGAACACACACACAACACAAATACCCAGACCACAACAGACATCCATATGGGCATTACAGGTGTCTGTAATGAGCGGGGATCGAACCCGCGACCGATTCAGTCAGTCAGTTGCTATGACCATAGCGCCAACACAGTATGTCAAAATCTATATGTTACAAGTTTTTTACAACCAAAACACAATATTTGTTTAAATAGTGCCAATATAATTATTTAGGTATTTAATATACTTATATACAGAAGTGTCGGGTACGGTAATAGTCTCTCGGGTGCAAAAGCTTTTTTTTTAATGTCCTAACGTGTCGAAAGAGTTTTTCACATCAACGGTTTCACCGTCTTCTTGACAAATAATCCTGATGGTCAACATGGCCTGGTTTATATTGCAAGTAATTGATACGCTACTGCCTGGGCCCTAGGGAGTTTAAATAGCTTTAGTATATACATTGAATAATGGCAAACAATAGCGCAATATTGTGGCAACGCAATAACCCCGGCTGTCACCATTTAATTGGTGATACCCTATGATGAAGTGTAAAAAATAAAGTGTAAGAGTGCGTCATTACCTTATAATCCTTAAAAATACGTATCTGTATCAAAGATGGTGGTGGAGACTATAATTTAAATGAAAATTAATCGTTTTGTTAAAATCAATTATTTTAGTATTTAAATTTTCTTATGAAATGTCTTTTTTTTATTTTACAAAAACCCGAATAACTCAAAAACCATGTAACTTTGCATAAGGCAAGTTATGATTGTTTTGTTCTTTTTAGACCACTCTATCATCTGTTCAAAGTTTGACATTGACTCTCCAAATTGATACAATTGTATAACATTTCTGATAATAATCGCAAAAACCTACAATAATACTATAATTCCTGATTTTGAAACTAAAAGATAAAAGCGCTTTGTTGTATAACTGGTTATATTGAATTTTCAGCACCCACAATATATCGCTCTGATAAACTTCACGATTTATTTGAAACGGTTTTCAGTCGGTTATTTGCATGCGCAAAACTCTCGATTTAAATTGATAAATTGTTAACAGTTATTAAGTTATAAGGCCGCTTACACAGTTCGCACAGTAAATAAACATCGTGTCGGAAACCAATATTTTGTAGCTTATGTTCTAGTATTATAATATCACATTCACAAATTAAACCATTCTACACTCATCTCGTTCCTTAGTTCATTTTATCCCCTCAAATCATTTTTCCAGTGGTAATTATTTAGAGTTAGGCAATACGCCTTCTCGTTTAGCCAGTATCATCGTTTTCTTTATAACAAAATGAAACGAAAGTGGATTTTCATTATTTGAATAGACTTAAAAAAAAACTATTAATTCAAGTTTCGTCAAAAAATATTGCAAAGACAGTTATCAGATCACTTTACCGATTAAAGATGGTTGTGTATTTTGCAGAACTATGATAGGTATTTATACATTTATTTAGCATTTATGTTAGACAATAATCTATGATTTAGTAATATTACAATCAAGAAGTTGTACCACGTGAAAGGCCAATAATCAATTGTTTAAGACACAGGACTAATATCGCAAAACGTACGTAAATAGTAAAATAACAGCCTGCACATATCCCACAGCTGGGCTATGCTAAGTTTTTACACTAAAATCGTAGCATACCAGTATATCTGATAATTCATTTCTGACTTATGCACACAAAACCAATAGCGATGGTTTCGCGTAATAAAGCCTCAGGCTTCAGATTAGATTGCTTCACGTCTCATGTTAATTACAAATTATCTTATGATGAGGAGTTGCCTACATATAGACACAAAGTTTTGAAGTGTTATAAACAAATATATTTTTGATATATGAAATGAATGAAAATGAAAATATGAATTGTATCTTGTATACAGGGTCAATACATGTTATGTGTTTTAATTGAAACTGTTTGAACGAAATACGATTTCAAGGCTATACACAAAAAATCAGTAGTTTAGCCTCTACACAGTTTTTAAATTTCAGCTCAGTTTTCACACGATGTATATTTTCTAACAACGAATGCACCTAACTATTAGAAACATGAATGAAAAAATATCCACCTTTGTTGCTTTGATAAAATACGTTACTCAAGGTATTTACTTTTCGTATATTATTATTTTTCTTAGTATTTATTTTTCTACTGGTTCGAAAAGTTTCTAAATAGGAAAAATATACGTAGTTTCAATTAGTACCCATGGTTCGCATTGACCCTGTATATGTACGTGTATGTACGTATGTATATATGTCTATATGTGTGTATGTATATTTGTATTATACATATATATAGTATGAATATATATTATAATTTGCCTTATATTTTATATTATCTACATTTCAATATTATATTTACGAGTATGTATATGATATCAAATCTAATTATTAAAAGTTTTAAAATTTAATACTCACTCTTTTTGCACATCTACCGATAAATAAATAAAATATTTCTTGTACGTCTTAAGGTTGGCTGGCAGAGAGCGCAGTAGCGTGAACTCCACCTTTTGTGCAATTTCTTTGTGCAATAAAGAATTTAAATAAATAAATTAATATTTAAACAGGTAAAGTTTTGAAATATATGGTTTTTTTTTGCAAATAGCCTAATAATATAAACCTGATATTGGACAGTAATGAAGATTATCATCTCAATCATGGTTACCTAAACAAACGCTATCGATTTTATTTAGTCAGTCAATAATAATTAGCCAAGTGCGTGTAGAGCCACGCGCATGAAGGGTTCCGTAGTTTCCCTCACAATATACGGACATTTATTAATTTAACCTTTCAAATTTACTTATATTTTAACAAATAACATGTTTATCTTAACAATGTGCAATTAAATTTGGGCGAAATTATATTTTTACTTTGATCGACTATTTCTTGATAACAATTTTCCTTTTAAATTATATGTACCACTGTCATGAATTTTTTCACATTTTTAGAAGCAGTAGTTTAGTGGGTAGAGGGGGACACTTGACTCGAAGAAAATTTGACACTTTGTAGCTTAATATTTCGGAAACTGTTCCTCGTTCGGAAAAAAATGGTTTTCCCACACCTACAATATTTTTAAACGACCTATCCAACGATACCCCATACCATGGGAAAAATGAGAAAAAATTTTGGTCTCACTTTACATATGGGGGAGACACCCCAACAAAAAATATTTTTCAAGATTTTATTGTACAACTTTCTCGACGTGATTCATATGTATACTCATGCCGAATTCCAGCATTCTAGTATTAAGGACCTTGGAGCAAAGTCGCGGACAGACAGACAGACAGACAGACAGACAGACGGACATGACGAAACTACTTATAAGGATTTCGTTTTGACTACGGAACCCTAAAAATAGGGGTACAAAAAAATTATAAACTAAAATGAACAAAAACTATGTCCATCAACTATTTAGGACAACAAAGAATAGAAAAATAAAAGCATTTTCTATTCTTCAACAATTATTTATTATATTCACAGTTTAATGTTAACCACATTCAGTAATATAATAAATATTAAAATAAAACAGCAAATGCTGTATGAGAGTTGTGGTATCCATAGATATCTGAAATAAGGTCGAACGACCACAAATAACATCAATTACACTACAAATGTACAAAATAATGTTATTTATTTATCCATCGTAACAGAATAAAAAAGTCAGGTAAAACTTATTTCTAAAATGTAAAAATGTATATCCTCCATAACCAGTTTCTTCCCGACGACATATACATATTTATGAAACTACAGGAATAATACGAATCACGTAACACCTTAACTTCAAATTAATGTTCCTGTGGTGTTGTAGCCTACGGCATTCACCTACAGTACTTTGTATAACTCAGAATAAATCAGAACCTGGTACCAACAAGACGTCTTTAATTGATCCCAACCTTACATTCCAATAAGAAAAAATAATTTAAAATAGTAATAAAAAATAATTGTAAAATATCTACTTTTTACTTCATAACAAATCCTCATACACATTTACGAAAAACATAACCGTTTATCCTGTAAAAATGACCGTACAAGCATATCAATAATTTTCAAAGGAACTTCATAGAAGTACAATGTTCACCACAAATAAATAGAGAACACATATACCCATAACTGTTATTCAGATGTTACAGTAGCAAGTCTGTAAATCGAATTTATATTGCCACAAATCAGACAACTCAGATTACGTAAATCCAAAACCGCAAGACATGAAAAGATTCGAAACGTGCCTGAAAAACCAATATGGCTGCTAAATTGCTCGGAAAGGTCATCCGTCGAGCACATCCCGGCGTATACATTTCCCTCGAGATAGAATCGTATATAATATCAAACTTTTAGGTACTATTGCAACTCACATGAAAGTCGCTTTCAACGTGTATTTCAACGAAGGACTGTGACCCGCAGTGGAGCAGCGTGGTAGATTAATCTCCATAGCCTTCTCCCTAATAAGAAAAGAGGCTTATGCCCAGTAGTGGGATATGTACAGGCTGTTACTTTACTTTTACTGTCACCCATGTTGTAAAATTTTATGATTCTTGTGAGTCATATATGACAACCTGGGTGACAGATCTTCGCTAGATGTTTCTTGGCGACATCTTGTTGAGTTTTGTGGTACACTTTGTTTACATACAAATTTTGATACAATTGAGAATTCATTGGGATGTTCTGTATATCATATGTGTAGTACATCGCACCAAAACATTTTCATGAAGAGTAGTGTCAAGTGGATCATGTAAAGCCTAGCTTCTAACTGTACAAACACTGAGGTCAAAATTTGTTGCTTCGCCATACTTAGCCCTAGAACCGTATCCATCTGAGAATTTCATTAACCGTACCCTGGGGCCTGTACGCACCCCAAAAAAATGGCATAATTTAGACAAAATAATAAAATTTTGGCAAAAATTAAAGTTAATATACTTTCTTAGATTTATTTTTTTCTCCATGAACACATTTAATAAACATAAAATTAGAAATTAAAACATATATGGCATATTTTGTGTTGGTCGCCGTTATAGATAAAAGTATTGCAGGTGACGCGTTGAGAGCCCGATTTATGGTCTTTGAAGCTTGGACAGATTGAAAACCTTCTAGACTTTGAATTTTCATTAGTTGCTGCAGCTAATGTTTCCTTTTTCGTCATACGTTCCCAATACCTATTTGCAACGACGTTAGCAAATTACTGTACTGAAAT
This sequence comes from Junonia neildi neildi, assembly GCA_018234505.1. Classification (NCBI taxonomy): domain Eukaryota; kingdom Metazoa; phylum Arthropoda; class Insecta; order Lepidoptera; family Nymphalidae; genus Junonia; species Junonia neildi. The sequence goes on from DVVJ01001615.1 coordinate 8,782, forward strand.
CTCGCTTATAGGCGAGGTTTAATGAGATAAAATGAGAATGTCTTCGGATAAGTGCACCTTTTCTAGAAAATGTGTTTATTAGTGATTGCTGAATTAAGCAATATAATTGAACAAATTCCAACAATATTTGGTGTTTCATAGAATACACAAATGCTCTAGTGGCGAATTCAGCGCCAACCTACATTATATAAATACTTACGTTAACAGTACCCTGGGGTGCTGGTGTACCCCACAAGCAGCGTGTGACGTCTATTTGCTAGTAAAACCCTCGTCCCTAAATACACGGACGCACGAAATAAACCGTAGACAAGTAAAAATTGTATAGATCATTTTAAATATTTTTTTTCATTTGTACCCCAGGGTACGGTTCTAGGGTTCAAAAAACACATCGGTGTATATTTTTCCACTTTTCATTACTGTTAAACAACATAATTCTTGTAGTAATATTTATAGTAACAAGTAGATTTTTTTATTATTATAACAATATTCATACCTCTACCTCAACATTTAATATAACGTTAAGATGCAAAAAGAAAATATTGCGTATATGATTTGGAGGTTAAAAGCTACAATTTCTATTATTTATTTATATGTTTGTATTTTTATTTTATTATTTTTTTTTTGTTTGTGTAATGTACAAGGTTTAATACTAAATTTATGCTTTATAGAAAATTAGAAAATCCCCTAAGAGTTATTGATCACAAAAGTAAAAATAAGAAGTAAGAAAATCATCAGTGAGTGACAAAATTATGGAATTTTAAATCTAAAATATAATAAAAGCTGTTTAATTAAACTAAAATTTAATTGAAAGTTGTAATTAAAAGCGCCCTTCACTAATATTATACTGTTACAAAAAAAAACATCGAAATTAATTATATGTAAAACGTACCAAATAGACCATGACGTTTTCGAATTATAATATAACTTTGGATAGAATGTATTATGTGAAAAATCAGTGACAACCAATAGTAAACACATATTATGGTAAAAATGCAAATCGTCCTTGCATTTCAAAGTCGAGCGAGGGATGCTTTAATGCATATTTTAAATAATAAAACACGTGTCGATAAACTTATTTGCATATGCTGCGTATGAATGGGAATTGCTTGAGGTGATGGTTCTCATTTCAATGAAATCGCTTCGCTTAGTAATCTTGTTACTACGTTGAGTAAACTTTAACGAACGTTTTATTTACTACTCGACTAACTTCTAAGTCTCCTTCCAAACATTTTCCCGGATTTTAACCAGGGTCTACATTATTCTAGCCTAGGTATTGACAGGTTACTGATTTTTACGCAAAGCGATTGCCGTCTAGGCTCCGTAACCCAGAGGACTACCCAGCAATCATTACACTAGAATATTTATCTTCTATCAGTAATAATCGTTATCAGGTAATTATGATAGCAACCGGGATCGACTGCTGTACAATACGAAAACCCACAATAACACACATCCAGACCTAGGATTAAATAATTTATTAATTAATTTGTAAAAATACAAACATCCGTCCAAACAGGAATCGAACCCGCGACCGCTGGTATTAATGGCACATTCAGCACTATTACACCAGAGCCATCATAAATAATTTAAAAATAATAGTTTTGCGCGTATACGTACAGAGGCGGAAGGTGCGGACTACATGGGCCATAGCCCACAATCGCGGTCGGAAGGGCCTCGTGGTTGGAAACATCTAATGGACGGACCTGTTATTTTTCGTCGAAAATACGGGCTTACTTTTATAGTGCGGCCACACATTCGACGAGGAGCTAGCGTGTTGTATGACCGTGTTACTCGTCATGTCTCTTGTCCTGGCGCTCGTCCAGCCGAACGGAACGATCCATTTTTTGTTGGTTTTCAGGCGTGAATCAAAGGAGCGACAATATGACAAACGCGAGTATGGGAGTGTATGGCCGCTAGCGCAATACTTGCGGCAGCGTGAGGAGCAGCGCGAGGAGCATGGGGTGGCAGGGGCATTATACACACCAAACTCCTGCCCTGCTACAGTGTAGCTGTAGTTGGTAAACAGGTGCTGATGAGCCGGAACATACATTTACTGCTTATATTTAAATTCTCGCTTGTTTCAAGAATTGAAGGCTGGTAATGGTTGAAAAACCGGATAAGTGTTATATACCTATGTGACAACTTACCATATATATATATATATATAAGTATATATATAGGTATATACAGGGTCTTTGGTGGGTCGATGTCAACCTTGAACCGGATGATAGA
>DVVJ01001616.1:0-11011 GCA_018234505.1 Junonia neildi neildi
CTGTACTATAAAGTTTAGTATTTTATTCGTGACCCCCCAAAACTTGTGACCCTCCATTTGAAGCTGCGACCGCGCCTGAATCTTACTTATATTAATGAGGCGATAGTTTATTAGTTTAGATGTTTTGTTTATCATTGACGGCAAAACGAATGAACAGATTTTACTGAAAGTTGAAATGTTAATGTCTTATACCATGGATTAGGATATGGGCTACATTATATTCCGAAAAATTCAAAGTTTCCTCCGTAGGTAATTGGATGCGGACTAACCCGCAGGCGGCTGCTGGTAAATAGTTTTGTATTATGCGTTCTTTCGATTACATATGAAGAAGGTTGGTAACAAGCTTGTAAAAAATATTCCGTTAAATAGCCCTTGCCATCCTTAATATTTGATAGAAATTTTATATTTAAATTGTAACCATTTCTCTGTATAAATACTAAATACGTATTGACATACCTTTGGTTTGGTTCCAGCTACGCCGACAAATATTTAACCAATCGAGTCGTTTACGTTCCGACGCCTGTAAAGGTCACGGTATACCTTTTTTAATTATATTGAATGTCAGATATGTATAGATAATTTAATATTGTTTAATGATTAATTTTGCTTTATTAAAAAAATGAACAAATTGTTATTTATATAAAAAAAAAAAACTAAGATTAAAATTATATATATAATGGCTTGTAGTTGTATAGCTACAGGTGATTTTTTACACCTCAGAAAATAATACAAAAAAAGCGAATCAAACCTTCATTAATTGAAATGAACAACTTAAAAGTCGCAATACTTCAAGAAAAGCTCTTTAAATAAGAATAATTAATTAAACTAAATGGTTTTATCTCAAATATTGTAATGATTACCTTTACGAAAATAGTCATACCAAGAGATAATAGCGGGAAATCTCTTTTCTCGGCCTTGAATAAAATTTTAGCACAATATCCGATCGATGGCGACTTTTGACATTTCGTTTGGTGATCAAACTGTTAAAATTTAACTTAAAATTATTTGATAAAGCCGTTGCTATTTTGATTGGATCTATTGTTACTTACTGATAAGTTTAATTGTTAATTTAATTGAAACATTTTGACGTTGTGAAAGACGAACGTATCTGGACAATTTTATGCGATTTAGTGTAGGTTATTAGAAATTGAAACGTAGGTTCTTTCAGGCCCAACTTGGCAAACTACTTAATAAGTAATCTGTTGTCAACGTGGGATGTTGAGTTGCTACGTGTTGCTTTCAGAAGATCCGGATTTCCTTCGGGCATAGCACTCTTTTTACCTTACGTTCGTTTATTAATGTTTACACATTTCTATGTAATGTTGTACTCCATATTATATGAAGTTATTTATTTTGATCAGATGCGATTGTAGGGCACGATTTAATGTTTCAAAATTACTAGATTTTAAAAAGGATTTTGTTTGATTTATGTTTTATTTGTTTATTATATACATTTAATCTCAGAAGTGTTAGCAGTAGAGGTGTTTAGCGAATACTGAATCATTTATGTTATAACATATTTTGCTAAACATGCTAGAATATGACAGTTGAAGTAGAAATGTAAGATACATCTTACATTAACATTAACTCTTGTAACATATACATATGTTACAAGAGTTATTACGTCAGATTAGTTTTTTAATTTTTTAATCAATAATTTTAACCAAATTTACAATTTTATACTATTGCTTCTTAAAATAAATATAATTATTATTTCAAACGTTTCTCAAGAATAAAAACTGACATTCACACTTTGTAATTTGGAATAGTAGCTTCTTTGATATTAAAAGAACGCGTCAGAAAATGTGCACATTCGCGAAAACTTTAGATTTATTAGAAACTTACTGAATACGGGCGGGTGGAGTATAAAATCACTTTTCCGCTTTGAGTTTTGATTTTTAAGACTACATATTCCCTTGTAACGTTCAATATTATCTTAGAATTTCATATTCGTTATTAAATTCTTATAAAAATTGCTATAAAAACAAAAGCAAACTATCAAGCAACATTATATTAAATAAAGCCATCGTGAAAAAATCCTTTCAGTATATGTATAATTATAACAGTTTAAAACACTAGCGCAGTTATAATTCACGGCAATTAGTCCTGTGCTTTGGTCTAGTTGTAGTTAGGTCGAGTGAAGTAGCGACTGTGTAACAAAATTTATAAAAACTTAATACTTGGTATAACCTAACTGTAAGCAGGTTTGCTATAGGTAAAATATGATTCTGACTAGAGCATAAAAAGCCTGTTGTTTATAATGTGATCTGGCCTGGACACATTGTTTTTGTATTTTTTTTTTTGCTTTATTAATTACTTGTCTTTGCCTGCGTCTCCGCCCGCCTCAAAGTAATTTATCGCTATTTCCCGGGAACTGGTCATATTTCTGGATTAATGGATTATTTCTGGACAAACATAAATATGATATAATTTAATCTGATCTACGTTTGTCTGCATTTCAAAGCGGTTAAATAGTAACGGCAGTAAAGTGGAAGAAACGACTCATTTAAAATTTTCGTAAGGATGATTAAGAAACTCAAAATCACATAGTCACACGTCTAAATAATCAATATAATCTTCAATATAATCTTGTGGCAATATTTAAGCATTCGCTATCCTTCGGACATGTTACTTCATTCGATCACTCACGTATCTGTTTTAATGTATGTCTGTTTTGTTTGCTACAAAAATTTTGTGTCAATTTTTAAAAAGTTTGTAGCAACGTCACTGTGATTGTATGGACATTGTTTATACCGATCACGTGACTAGAATGACGTCATTTTCATACACACATTTTGTCTACAAGCGAATTCATCAATCGTTATATAATTTTATCTAGGCCTATTAGTTTTTATTGAGCGAGAATGACTGAAAAATAAAAGGTTATAAATGAGCAAATTTAATATCGATAAAATATCAAAATATTATTATTGTGTTCAGTACTGACAGTATTTAGATATTAATAGGCTTAGTGATAAATTAATGGGTTCTCTGGGAAAAAGACTTTGGTTATATTAGGTAATACATATTATAACCAAATTTGTTTGTTAACTTTGAAATCATTTCACCGAATCTGAAAACCTTATAGTATATTACTGTATAATATATACTGTAACTTTTTAGGAATTGTTGCAAAATATAACAAACTACTAAAATTTATTATTAAAAAATAATGATTAAAAAATCAAATTACTGCATTGATTTTTACAAAATTATCTGGTACCAAATGCAAACGATATCAGAAGAATACCTTTAAAAATATAAAAAATTGAAATAAATTATTTCGACATCTAGACAGTTCTTTCAGTCACTTTCTCTTCTCTCGTTTTAAACTCCTAATTTTTAAAGTTTAAATATTATGAATAGTATATAATTTCGACTATGACAACTACGATCACAGTCAAATCGATTTGTAGCGTGTGAAGTGAACGGAAATTAGTTTAACTCTGAACTGATAAGTCGATCTTATCAATCAAATGATTGTAGCTAATACTTGCGCAAATCCCTCGTGTACGACTGTACGCGCCGAATTCACTTGTACATGAATCAGGTCGATTCTGTTTGTTTAGGTAATACTTGTAACATGTATATATCTCGGTAACATTTATATGATAATACAAATATGTATACAATAATAATAGTTACATACATTTGTTTATAGTTATATGTATGTAAATGTCGACCTACTTGTATTTGGTTGTACACAAAAAGTTGAAAAGAATGTTACCATTGATTAAAATTTGATGTAAACCTTTTTGTTGACCCTTGAAGTCTAATTTACATTGACTGTAATAATTATATAAAAGCAAAACCAAAAATGGTACATATTTAACGCATAATTTACATTTTAAGACAAAGTTGTATAGATAAAATTAATTTCATGTCATTAAAATAGTTTCAGATCATGCGTAACGTGTCATGGATAGAGTCATGTCATTTCTAAACTCTATTATTTTTATGAATCAAATTCCATAATTGCTACAATTCATATAATAAAATTAAATTTATTGTCTACTAAGCTAACTTCGTAATCTAATTTTCGGTTTAAATTTAAGTTTTATTTTTCAATGGAAAATTGCAAATATTGTCACCTAATTACTTAAGAGTGTTCACTTCTTCTAATAATAAAATAACCTGCGATGTTATTGGCAAATATTTGTACCGTGAATCTTTTGATATCATGCCGCGTCGAGAAATTCTACAAATCGTTTACTTGTAAGTATTTTATGAAGTCGTTTTCTATTTGCATTATTCTACTTTGTCTTAATGAAGCTAGTAATTAATATAAAATTACGAGGAGAGATTCTTTATTTATTAGTCCATAGATAAAGTTTTTTTTTTCATTCGAATAGATTTTTGTCATTTGAATTTTGCGAATCAATTTTAGAAGAATTGTTATTATTTCTTTATATCTTTCCAAGTTGGTCTCATACTGATTTAAATCGGTTCAGTAGTTCCTTATAATATTATTAAAATAAATAAAAAAATGGTACAAGTCATAGATAGATGTATGTCGTCGTTTTTAAATTTTATCCAATTATGTTTTTTGGACTTTTCTGTGAAAAAATAGTTTTCCTGCTCCTTATGTGTTATGTTAACCGTTGGTATTGAAACCGATAGGTATTTCAAGCATCTGATAGCAATTCTTATCTTTGAGTAAAGTTATTGTGATTCGTTGAAAAAGTAACAGAAGTGGGACAATCCTTTCTATTTCTAGGAGGCACTATATCCTTCTATCCTTCTACATTACATATACTGTTGTATTTTTTTTATTATTGTTTTTATCCTAAGTAATAACATTCACACTTTAATAATTTAACAGATTATCATTATTGTTCGGATACAACGTAATCAGGTGTATCCTGAGAAAAAATACTTTTTCTGAGGAAGAGAAAAGAAAAACTTTTTGACAAACAAGAAGTCAATGTCTTACTATAGGCACATAATAATAGTAATAATAGCCCCCCTAGGGGATCACCTTGACGTGGTCCCCTACCACTTACTTACGGCTTACGGAAAGCAGGGAATTATATATCAGTCTGAACACCTTGACAAATAACTATTGAATACTGTAAAAACCCTTCCCAAACTAACGAACCCATTTCGTAAAACCCTGATCCTGCCATTATTTTATCCCATCTTTGCCCTGATCCATTATGCCCTTGTCCTCTCATAGTCCTTTCCGCCAATCTAAGGTATGCCGTGCCGAGAGATGCATGGCTGGGGGCGTGCCCAGTCGCAAGCGTGCCACTCCTGGAACTAGGGCGAACTCCAGGTGTAACTTACCCTCTAAGATAGCCCTTGTCTCGGCAAGCGGGGCTCTGCTGAGATCGACCAAATTATTCCCTAGCTTCTCGTGGGAACAAAATGGAGTCCAGAAATACTAATAAAAAATATAATTTACGTAGACGCCTTTCCAGAATTGCGTCAGTTATAGAGGGTAATCCAAATACCCCTTCCGCGAATCTACATAGTAACACCACTAATAATATATCGCGTCCAGAATCACCCATATCATCTAACTATAGCCTTTTCGAAACAAGTTCATCTTCTCATTCATATGACATTCGACCTCAATCCCGTTCATCCACAGTTAGTAGTATGTCAGTTGATGTTGTGCTGGAGGCAACCGCCAACAATCCAGCACCCATTACTGTTCCAATACGTGCGCGTCAAAGATGGTCCGAAGAAATGAATAGATTCATCTGGCGTACATATTTAATCGCAACCTCCTTAGAGAAACGTCAGCGAGGATATTTAGATACTCTCCACAAAGAATTTGTTTTAAAGTTCCCAAATGTTAACGCATCTAGACAGAGACTAGGAGACCAGCGAAGAGCAATAGTCAATAATAAACTTTTACCTCAAAACGTCCTTGATGAGATTAAATCAGAAGTAATTAACTTGCTGCGTGAAACTGAAAACGAACCCCAATCACATCCAAGTATCACAGACATAACACAAATGTCATCACCACTGCAAAACAACACACATAATCAATCATCTAGAACACGTATGAGCTGGACAACAGAAGTTAATGAATCAATTGTAAAACTATATTATGAAGTTACTGAAATAGAAAAAGACAAAACAAACTACAGAAAGAAATTACACATTAAGTTTATCCAATATTATCCACACCTTAACCACTTGAACGAGCAAAGAATATCAGATCAATTAAGAGCAATAATTAATAATAAATATATAACCGATCAAAGACTACAGGAACTTAAAAACGCGGTTATAGCTCAATCACGTGTTACTCAAACACATCTACATAACAATAATGATTGTTACACTTTAATTGATAACATTTCTGAAGATACGATACGTATCGAACCTGAAAATAGTACAAATATAATGAACACACAAACATCACAAAGTAATACTCAAAACGAGCACAATTATGACACTTATACCATACCTAATTTAACCTTTGATCATGCAAAAATAGATAAAGTCTTTACTGACTCTTTAGCTATATTTGAAAATACACATCCGACTGCTAGACCACATATCCCTAAACAAAAAACTTCCAGACGATTAGCTTATATTGTTGATTACCTCAACAAACACATTATACCAAATCACATAAATACAAATCAAGATTTCCTTTATTTACAAACGATTATTTACACTGCAGTCTACACAACAGCTGTTTGCAATGGGTCCAAAATAAACCTAAAAAATATTTCAACCACTAACAAACGTTCATACAAACCGCGCTGGCAAACACGTCTTGAAAATAAAATTAAAAATCTAAGAGCAGATATTGGTCAGCTGACTCAATTCATCAAAGGAAATAGGAGCAGAAAAATATTAGCTACTGTAGATAAAATAAAAACTACATACCGAATACATGCGCAATATGAACACCCAAATACAGAAATGGAACATTACCTCGATACATTAAAACAAAAACTAGGTACCACTGCCAGTCGACTAAAAAGATATCTTGCCTGTACTAACAGAAAATCACAAAACAGTTTATTTAACAATAACGAAAAATCTTTTTACCGGAATCTCTCTTCCAATGCACCTAACACCAATAGTATTACCACAGACATGCCATCAGCTAGTGATTTTCATCAATATTGGTCCCGGATATGGCAAGACCCTGTACATCATAATTACAACGCTAGCTGGATCAACGAATTAGATACACAGAATTATACAGACATGCCTTTTAGCCATATTCCTTTAGAAATTTTCACATAAGTTATCAATAGAACCCACAACTGGAAAGCACCGGGCACAGATAAAATCCATAATTATTGGTACAAAAAATTTACCAGCACACATCCATTCATTTATAACCATCTTAATTGCTTTATACAATCACCAAATGTTATACCTGAATACATAACTGAGGGAGTAACATACATGATACCGAAAGAAACAGATTTAAAAAATCCTAAAAACTATAGGCCTATCACTTGTTTGCAGACAATTTATAAAATACTTACAGCTTGTGTCAGCGAAATTGTATACACACATTTAGATATAAATAAAATTTTGGCCGAACAACAAAAAGGGTGTAGAAAAAATAGTCAGGGCTGCAAGGAACAATTGACGTTAGATGGTATAGTTATGAGACAAGCCCTAAAGAAAAGAACCAACATACATATGATGTATATTGATTACAGAAAAGCATTCGATTCCGTTCCTCACAGTTGGCTTTTGCACATACTTCATATTTATAAGATTCATCCCACATTGATATCATTTTTAGAAAACATTATGCAACACTGGCACACTAATTTAAATATAAAGCAAGACAACAAAACAATAACCACTGAACCGATTAAAATTCAAAGGGGTATTTTTCAGGGAGATGCGCTAAGCCCTCTATGGTTTTGTCTTGCTCTTAACCCTCTTTCGCGTTTACTCGATATAAGTCAATCCGGATACAAAATCAATCAAGACAAAGAATATTTCTTACTCTCTCATCTCATGTATATGGATGATATAAAACTATACGCTAATAGTAAAGCCGAATTAGATAAGCTTGCAGGAATCACTCAGGAATTCTCTAAAGATATTCATATGGATTTTGGAGTTGACAAATGTAAAATTCTTTCCATTAACAGAGGTAAAATAGTTAGTAATAGTTACACGTTAGACAATAACAACACTATAGAGTCATTACTTGAAAATCAAACTTACAAATACTTAGGATTTCATCAGTCTCGACAAATAGTACAAAAAACTACCAAAATTGATTTAATAAGTAAATTTAAATACAGATTATCTCTTATACTTAAAACACAATTAAACTCAAGGAATTGTATAAAAGCAATCAATTCATTTGCAATTCCTATACTCACATACTCCTTTGGCATAATAACTTGGTCCAAATCCGATCTCATAAAACTTCAACGCATAATAAACACCCAGATGACTAAATATAGAAAACACCACCCGAAAACTTGTACACAACGACTGACGTTACCAAAATCAGAGGGTGGAAGAGGTTTGATAGATATTCAAAATTTGCATAATACTCAAATTATAACACTCAGAAAATATTTTCATGATAAAGCTCGCACATCTCTGTTACACAAATTTATAGTAGGCATGGATAGAAAAGTAACACCGCTCAATTTAAATGACACTCAAAAACAGCCAAATGAACATATCACTACATTTAAAGATAAAATAACGCAATGGTCACAAAAAGTTTTACATGGAAGACACTTGACTGATTTGAACCAAAATTATGTCGATAAAACGGAATCGAACGCGTGGCTCAAACATGGTCAACTGTTTCCTGAAACTGAAGCCTTTATGATGGCGATCCAGGACCAGGTTATAACTACCAAAAATTACAAAAAACACATTACCAAAGACCTTCCTCCACATCAATCAGATATTTGTAGATTATGTAATAGAGCACCGGAAACCATACAACATATCACAGGAGCATGCAGTAGACTAGCTCAAAATGATTATAAACATAGACATGATCAAATATCCAACATCATTCACCAAACCCTTGCTTACAAACACAAACTTATACCTCAGAAGATAGCTTACTACAAATACCAACCACAAACAATACTAGAAAACTCCGAATATAAACTCTACTGGGATCGAACCATTATCACAGACAGAACGGTGCACTGTAATAGACCTGACATCACCCTACATAATAAAAAAGACAAAATTACATATCTAATAGACATTGCAATACCAAACACACATAACATACAATCCACAATTGCTGAAAAACTTTCAAAGTATCAGGAATTAGCCATTGAAGTAAAAACTCAATGGAAATCAGATAGAGTACACATAATACCCATTATTTTATCAACAACTGGTGTTATAACTAAATCATTAAAACAAAGCTTAGATTCCCTAAATATACCAATAAATACCACCATTCATCAATTGCAGAAAGCAGTAATTTTAAACACATGCCGTATCACCCGCAAATTTTTCTCGTCAACGTCTGTTGTGTCAATACGATAACCATGCTATACTTGCTTGGCTTCGGCTCGCTTGTCTAGCTTACATCTTCCTTTTGTTAAAAAAGAGAAATAAAAGTGAATAGAATGTAATAATAGTAATACGTCGAGCGGGGAGACGCCGGCCACCGACGGGCTTGGGAGCCAGAGGCCAACCGGTCTCGAACAGGGTCCCCGCTCCCGGTGGTAATGTGCAGCGCATGCGATGGACACAACCCATTAATGAAAATGTCATGCGCGCATACTATGGGGCTACAGAGGGGGGAACTAACCTCACAGCGTACCGTGTTAGAATGCTCTCTCTGTTTCAGGTGCTTGAACCGGCTGTCAACGTCTCGGCTCAACGACTGTCGGATCAGGTACGGGTCATTCTGCGTAACAACAGGCTTAGTGACTCCGTGCTTGATCGGATCCGCTCAGAAGTGTGTGGTAGTGGTGTCACCCCTGCCCCGTCACAGTCCGTGGTTCAGGGACCACGTCCTGCAACACCGACGGGCCCAAATTATGATGATGTGGGTGGGGATGATATAACTACTACGGTAAGTAAGTACAGTGACCAATTGAGGAGCGCAATGGAGGATGCGATGCGGGAATATCGTGCCACTCCCGAACTTAGGCCACGATTGTCACGTTTACCCATGAATAGACGAATTAGGGATCTAGTGGGCACTCTGGATTCACTACTTCCAAATTATCTTGAAAGTAGTGAAAACCTCGAAGATACGCACTCAATCCTGTTCTGCGCGGCTGTTGCGGTATGTCGTGTAGCTGGTGTTGCACTTGGAAACACCGAGGAAGTTACACGACCAAAACCTGCTGTACCGGCCTGGCAGAGCAGGATTGAGAAGCGTATCAATGAGACCAGAGTGCTCATTGGAAAACTATGTTGCTTTAAAGAAGGCAATACGCGTCCACGAGTATTACGTTTCGTGAGGCGGGCGTTCTTGGGGACTGGTATTAGTCCGCAAGAATATCCGTCTCATGTTGTGGAGCGTATTGACTTCCTAAAGCAAAAAGTTTATGCATGGGCAAGCCGCATTCGTCGGTACAGACGGCGAGTGGAGCGGTATAACCTGAATCGTAAGTTCCAGAGCGATCAAAGGCGGGTGTACAGAACGTGGGAGCGACTCGACCAGCGTGTGGACGATGGACGCCGCCCGGATGATGATGCTACGAATACATTCTGGCGCAACATCTGGTCGGTTCCCGTCGAACACATTGAAGGCGACTGGATACGAAAGGTCAGGCAGACGTGCGAGCCTTTGGAAGCGATGGGAGAAATCTCCATCGCTCCCGAAGATGTAGCCACTGCAGTTCGGTCCATTCCAAATTGGAAGGCTCCGGGACCAGACGGCCTACATAACTACTGGCTGAAGTGGCTACGTAGTTCGCACGTATGCTTGGCATCTCAGTTCCAGTCAGCTTTAGAGTCTGGGTCGCTACCACAGTTCCTTACCACCGGAGTCACCCACCTGCTCCACAAAACCGGTAGTACCACGGATCCTAAAAATTATAGACCGATCACATGCTTACCGACGGTC
>DVVJ01001617.1:0-11011 GCA_018234505.1 Junonia neildi neildi
AGTGGTGTAACTACTATTTCTACACACTTTAATAGAAGCTGAACGAATTTAACTTGATCATTTTAAGATTAAATAAATGTGTTTGTGTTTAAATACTTACTTAGATTTGATAATTTTATATACTATCTTTATTGAATTTTTGTTTGGTTTCGAGTGAAATTATTACAGTATATCCAACTTCGGAGTTATTTTTTTATTTATAAATTTTAAAATATGTAATAAAAATTAATAAAATAATCAAATGTTGCTTGTAACATTTAATTATAAATAACATAAAGCATGATATACACAAATGCGAATATTATCACATATAGTATCTGGTAATCGGTACTATTTACGCACTTCTATTAATATAAGGCAGATATTAATAATACCGGAACGTGGGACTTAAACATAAATAACTCAAGTTAACATTTTAAACCTAGGATTTCATAGAATTGCGGTGACCATTACTCAGAATGCTTTAGCTTACTAGGATAAGGTTGCCTGTTATTTAACGGCCTGAATAGTGCTTCTGATGACATCACATATGACTTCTGATGACATGACATATCCTTTATGTAGACAGCGTAGCATGGTTTCATAAAGAATATTTTTCGGCTGCGTAAACCCTAAAAGAGACTTATCCAGTTTTCAGGTTTCAGAACAATAAAGTTGTATTTAAATAAAAATTAGTACCTGTAGTAGTAACAGACTATCAATGTTTTGAGGTAATGGGACTTTTTACAGGAGAAAGTTAAGAGCTTAATCCACCAAGCTGCTCCACTGCGGGTTGGCAGATATACATGTATCAGAATTTCTCCCGGCACATACTGATTTCCTTTACCGTTAGGCATGAGCTGACTTTTAAACACAAAAGCACTTGAAAAGTCATTGATACTAGCCAAGGTTTGAACGCACTACAGTCGGATTAAATCGACGAGTTCTCACCACTAGGCCATCGACTCCTTTAGAAAAATAAATAAAATATAATAAAAAATATATAATGTAGGAAACAAATATTATATAAATAAATCGACGAAGATAATTTATTAGATAATTTAACGTTGTGATTAAATAAAATTACAGATATATTTTATATACATATAAAATATATTTTGATGTCAATAATTTCGATGTTTCGCAAATTTATTGTTAGAATTTGTTTTTCGTTTTAATAAATAAGATAAAAATTTAACCACATAAGGAAGTGTGCGTATCAATATGACCATTTGCATGTAATTATGCAAATTGTCGCTGACTATACATTTGCACATACAAATGTATATGTATAAAATATTGTACAGTTGTGGTTTATATGTTTATAATGAGATAATAAAAAGTAACGGATCTTTAAACTATAATTTCTTACGTATACGTTTATTTCTGCTTTTTGATGCTTTTATCATAACAAAAGTGACCGGAAGCTTGAAGCCAACAAAGCATTTGAGGCTTCTATTGTACAGACAGTTGTGATCACTTAGTATTAGGTAATGCGTCTGACTCCCGAAGAAACTACACCCGAATTTAGTTGCATATTTTCTTGCATCGATCTTATATACTCTTTTGATTCTTAACCTGTCGCTGACAGTATATTCATCCCAATAATAATTTTTCACTGTTCTCTTATTATCTTATACTTTATCTTATTCAAACAAAGAAACCTTACAAAGCCTTACATATAATAAATAAGATAACAACAATACCCAATAAAAATACTAACAATACAACCAAAAAGTTATAACAGATAAATTACTATACACTCATGTCAGGTCAGTCAAAATATTACCTTTAACATAACTTATGTTTCTATTGAATACCATAATATTACGTCGTAAAATAACAAACGTAATTGCAGATAACCGAAACAGAATTACGTTAACAGAACTATGAAGAGTATTTTATATGCCAGGGCCATTAATTTCTTGTTGAGCAAAGTGCCCTAAGCGTTGTGCAAGATTTAAATTATAAAGTTTTGGATGCACAGACGTAATTAAGGACTCATGCCTCCCGACCTGCATTTTGTAATCAGAGAGATTATTCGTAGACATAATGTGATGTTTATTATTTTAATATAACGTTAATTATTTTAAAGATAACTTATAATTGAATGTTTAAAAGTTTATTTTTATATTTACTATATAATTGAAGAATGCACATTCAAAGACTTCGACACGTTACATTTTTTATCGGCTCGTTTTATAACCTATATCACATACCTACTTTTGTTCTTATTTTCGCTTTCATTTTATGAAGATTTCAAATGAAATATTAGTTTTTGCGAATTTTATAGTAATTTAATAATAAACCTAATTAATTGTAATTATATTTAGACATATTTCGTTGACCTAATAATATAGGTAAAATAATTTATAAATCAGGGCAGAGAATTAAAACAGCCGTATTGTTTTTTTTTTCTGAATACAAGTCATTATTTATTATTGTTGTTTTTCATATTACACGCATACCGCACAGATTAAACAAATTAATTTTATTTATACAGATAAAATATAATGTATAAATGATTACGCACAATAAAAATATTAACGTATTTTTATGTAAATTAATATAATGAAAATTACATGTAATCATACATAACTGTCATCGTACGCCATACAATTACAACGAGACATATTTTACATTGATTTAACATAATTATGGAATGCGTAAGAATCTTCATTGTGACATCGGGATTTTTATATGAATCATGATATTTATTTGTAAATTAACTAGTTTTTTCCTACGTATTTATTTATCTCAAATTATTATTTATACATTACGTCTTTAATATTACGCGTCTGACTTTGTGGGATTATTTAACATTTAAGTAAAACTTATTTATTTATTATCCCGACGTTTCAAACACTTTACAGTGGTCGTAGGTCGTGGCTATAAATAGACTGATTCTAAAATAAATAATTAATATACTTATACATTTTTAATCCGATTTAAATTATTTTATTTCAAGTCGCACCTATTTAAAGTGGTTCAAAAACTTATGAAAATCGAAAGGCCTAGGGCGCCACAAAATTGCTTACATTAGGGTTGCTCTTTACCACGATGTTTAAACATTAAACCGATTTTTTTTACACTGATCTTCTAGAGGATTTAGAGGAAGAGACGTAACTACGTTAGTTAATGCTTATAAAGAACAAAATGACATACATATATTCAAAGATATTCATTATTTACAAGGAAGTAATGAGTTATCCGTCTCCGCCTCATAGCAACAGAATGACAATAATGAATGAACATCGAAGTGTGAAAAGAAACCGGCTTTGACAAAATTATGTAATGATTGATGGTATCCTTTATGTATTTAGAGAGCATATATTCAAATTAAATTCAAATTCAAAATATTCTTTATTCAAGTTGGCTTTGGGAGCTCTTTTAAATCGTCAGTTTACATTTTTATTTTAATCTACCGCCGGTTCGGAAGGAAGATCCTAGCCGAGAAGAAGCGGCAAGAAACTCGACTCTTACTCTATACTATACTTACATATACATACCATTGAGTATACAAAATATCTGGATCTAATTTTATTTTTTGGGTCAGATGGCTTTTTTAAATATTTCTTAGTTATTTACATTACAACTGATAGAAGTAAAACTAGTATAGTATAGATCACGGATACAGAGACGACCCTCAGCTTCGAATCCTAACATTTATCATTATTCATTCATCACGGTAAGAAATCATGGGCATGTAATAATATATTATATAATTCAAAACGTTTAAAACAATCTATTATATCATACAAAAGGACGCATATATTTCTTTGTGTGTAACTATTGGATAACAATAAAGTTATATTCTCAGATTTTTTAAATATATTTTGCCCTGAATTAGGTACCTAAGGTTTTTACAAGTAGTGCATTATTGCATTCATATATTTATTTTCAAATAAAAACTTTAAGAGTGTAATTCAGATAAAATATCTTTTCAAAACATTCACTGTAAGAAAATCCATTTTTGCCAAGAGTGTCACAAATTGATTATAATTTTTTTTTTAAACCAAAACACAATTAATATTTTTCTGCACCTAATTTTACAAAGTCTAATTAAACGCTATTAAAAATTTCCGTTTCGATTTAAAAAAAATTTAAAAACTTATCTATGGATCTTAATGATGATGTCGCAATTGCATTACATAACGGATGGTTCTCAGTGTACCAGACTACCAGTCTGACCGGTCGGAAGGGTTTACGATGCGCCCGCGCATGTCATTTTGACCATGGCACACAAAGCTTGTAGTACCCAATTTATATTAATATATAGAGCTGAAAAGTTTGTCTGTTTGGACGCTTTTTTTTAATTCAAGTCGTCCTTTGCTTGGCCAAAGAAGAGTCCAAGTCTTTCCACATCTATCTGTCACATTAAAGTAAAAAGTACCGAAATTATTTTTGTTTAGATTAATAAAAAAACAGTTGAGTTGGGGTTGCTAATTCCTTAAGGTTATTTTTTTAAGTAAAACGACTGGACTTTAATGGCAGACGCTGCTTCATCATGACAACGTAACAATCTTTATTGACTACAAATTGTCAGTGCCGAAATATTACGTACGAGAAACAGCACGAAACAACTAGTCTCACATAAATTTCGTCTTCATTCAGTTATTAGTTAGGTAATATCTTTTAGTCAATGTCATACGCAAAAAAAAAGTATTTCGCAACTCTTCCATTATGGTCGACGGAATTATGTTATTTTTTACACCGACTTTATTGTGGAGCTGTAACGATCTTTAATCTGCTTTTGGCGACTGTTAATAAGGTCATAATGTATGTATTGTGTGAAATTTATAGCGAATTTTAACATTGACATCGTTATGGTAATGTTATGTCATGCTAAATCTCAATTTTGTATTAAACTCCTTATTTTATTTTGCCCGCTTTTAAGGCGTGAATAATTTACGTTTGAAGAAGCCTTGTTTTAGGTATTTATACCTTTTATGCATATCTATTATTAGTACTACTTTAAACTTTGCTCGTTTTTCATTTAATAGAACATGATTTATGTTTATTAATACATATCCCGTGCAAAATCTTGAAATAAATGTAACCCCCCCAAACACATTCGTTACTTACAAATGCATCAATTATTTATTGTTAGGCAAATTCAATTGTTACATTGTTATTTTTTACTGAAAATCCTTTATTTTTTATTTCATTTAATTATAATAAAATTAACTTTTATTTCAATAGTATTAAATTCAATATCAATAATATAAAATATACAACTAGTTAAAAAAACTTCAGCTATTTTGAATTGGAGCTGCCATTTTTGTTTATTTTCTGTGCACAGTGCAACTGAGATTACATTTCTAGAAACGTGTATGTCCGTCTTTCGATGTGCACGATGATTTTAGTGAAAGCTAGGTTCAATGTACCAGGTACCTGCATTACATTACAAATGTCATTAGGTTGCTCATTGATAAATTAGTTCTATTGAAACCTAAACCAATGCATTTTAGCCAATATACATCAGGTTACAACCTTAAAGATATAGAAATAAGTATTAACAAATTTGTGTCTTAATTTAATAGTCGTAGCGTTTAAAGTTCATTGTATTTGGTTTCTGGTATTTTAAGTTTACCTAAAGGGTGTCAATAAGATTCCTAAGTTATCTTCTATCTGTCTGTAAGGTTTTATTTTTAAACAATACTAAGTATCCAGTTAATTTTTTGGACAGTTTGTAATAAAAAGTTGCCAAACTATATGTGTTTATTGTATTAATTCTAAAGTACTTAATGGAACTCCGTATATTATGATGAACAATTACGGAACCCTACATTGCGCGCGATTCGACACGCACTTGGTCGATTTTTCTAATATTATAAAAACCCTTGAACTTTAATAAAAAACACTGAATACATCATAATTATCGCACGTTTTGTTTACCAGTGACCTTTTAATCAATAATCATCGCTATAGATAACTATCAAAACATTATTTGAGGTTGTAATTATTGTGCCTTCGAAATGTATGACCCGTATCATAAAACATTAACACTTTTGTAACATTTGACACACTAAGTGTAGTTCAAAGAGTTTTAAGTAATTTGAAAAGTATATTTTATGGTTTTATTAGGCAATGGTTATTTCTAATCTTGTTAGAGTATGTGGCAAAATATTTGCTTGTATTACACATAAAGGAATTATGGCTGTGTCTACATCTACGTACAAGTCAAAGTTTGTTTGGATATTCCAACTCCAAAAATGGAGTATTAGATTTTTAAAAATGTATTTTGTAATTTAGCCTGTTCGTTGAGGCTCATAGGCTATTTAACATCCTCATAGGTTATTTAACAATACATACTAATAACCAACATGATCAGAAAATCACAGTAGGACTGCAAAATAAAGCATGTGAAATTGCAAAGTTTATCCCATATTAATAATTCCCATCATATTTTTGGTACCAGATAAAATCTGTAGGAATACATTTTTAGGAAAAAAAATATAGCAATACCTCATTACAATAGAAAATAAATCGTAGCTATGATACGGTAACACTATTATTACAGATAAGGCATTAGATACCGCGTTGGGCAACGTAAGATAATTTAAAAATCTCCACAATGCCGCATTCAAGAAATACGAATTTGCATTGTCTGAACGTACACAAGTGTAATTGACTGTGTAAAAAACTTGGGAAAATTATTGTTGTTTTTAATAACTTATTCTTAATTGTAGGTACAATGACAATCAATTATCTTCTGCTCTAAAAAGGGCTTGTTGCATGGTTTCAAGGGAACTTTATCTAGTACGGTACTAGAGAGTAAGTAAGAATGATTAGTACCTAAATAAGTAGAGAGTTACAATTCTAACTTTAAACAGTAACATTTTTATAATTACAATTTTATTTTTAAAGACACGACTACATTTTAAGCTTCATTCGTAACGAAATTCTTCAAAACATTTAGCGTGAAAACGTGCCAGAAGGATGGACGAACAATATTTCTAAATTAGCGTTTTTAAACAAACGAACAAAGTTAACATATTCGTTGTAGATAATAAATATCATTGCTTATTGCTTTAAAATACGTTTTTCCAGAGGAATTTATTTCACGTTCTCCTCATCATAAGACCTTTGACCTAAAGGTAGATAATTAATATATTTAAGATACGTGTCTTCACGCATGTAACAATAACAGTTTTAAGGAAATAGAAACGGTTCGGTATTGATTAGATCTGTGTCGAAACACGCGGAAATATAGGGTTCAGCTGACCTCACGAACAGGCCAATTAAAGTTTTCGTGATGTGCCATTTAAAACGAAATCCGTTCATCCTTTATTTTGATTCACGTTTTGGTTTAAAATATGTCAAGCTTTTTTATTGATTGATGAATATAGTCTAAATTTTTTAACAATTTTTCGTTTATTATTTTACAATTAGAATTGGGAAGTCTTTATTGTTTTAATGTATTGTGATAAGCAATCAACTATGTTAAGAATTGTATCGATGATAAGGTAAAGGCACCTAATTTCACGGAAATATATGCCTTTACCTTGGTAAAAAATAGAAATATATTTCAAAAAATCTCTAACGAATCTTTTACTTAAAACAAGTGACCAAACTTTTATCTTATCTATATAAGCTTTGGTTTCCTTTATTCCCGCGATGGCATCCTGTCAGAAAATGGTGTCAAATGTGCTCTCTAAAAAGCACGCCATGTTGTTTCATAGACATTTAAGTGACGTAATTGCGCTACAAACTCGCCAATTGACGGGTCATTCATGCTTTAGCATCATCTTAACATCATGACATCACCACGAAATCAAGACACGATAAAAATCACCTGTCAATCGTAGTGAAGAAACGGCCCTTAACTTAATCATTGTTACATTGACCCGTCTCGAAAATAAAACGACATTTACTTATTTGCTGAATCGTGACAAATCACTTCTTGCGAGAGGTTGCGAAATAAGCCTTACCATCTCCTATTATGCCATGACACTTGACACTAATATGTCAAATACTGTCGTGGGTCATTCGAAAGTGTTTTTTATCATTTCATTTTATGACCTTTGCACACGAGGCTTTTGTCTAAAATATTTACAATATAAAAGTCAATCGTCATATGTTAGTAGCGTAATATTTGTCTCTAATTCTTTTGCCCGTCGAAATTTTATCAAATTAATAGATTGTTCAATTGTGACTTTTATGCATCACAAAATGACAACGTTTTTCAGAACAGACATTTTTCAAATAAATTTCCTGACATGTGATCGCGTGTACAACTCGACTGAAAAATATTTTTTTTAAATATTTCATTTGTTCTGGCTTAACGACTTATTCTTCAGTAATAACTCAGAAATTTCAAATTATTTTGAAATTTGAAAAGATTGAAAATGAAACAACCTAACTATAGTATTTTAGCCAAGTAAATAAGTTAACCAAAATTTTTTCGTAGACAGGTGCAACTTTCTGATAATATATGAACCGTATAGGTCTCGTAATAAGAGTATTAAGATGAGTTAAATCTTATTATAATTTTTTTGTTTCTTTATTTCCAGGGCCCCATGAAGCGGCTGTCATGCACATAGCGACGCTGATTGCACTCGTGCAGGTATGTCCTTACAAAATATATAATTATTATAGTTTAAAAATTAAAGGCCCTTACTCATGTAAATAAATAAATATATACGGACAAATCACACCGATTGAGCTAGCCCCAAAGTAAGTTCGAGACTTGTGTTACTATACTAACTCAATATAGATACTAACTCAACGATACTATATTTTTATAATAGATACATATATAGATAAACATCCAAGACCCAGGGCAATCAGGAAAGGATCGTTTTCCATCATGACCTGGCCGGGGTTCGAACCCGGAGCCTCCACGTCGCAGGCAAGCGTGTTGACCGCTGCGCCACGGAGGTCGTCGAATATAGCGTTCTGGGAAATCTAAACTATTGTAATTTTATAATCTATTTTCGATTATTTGACTTTATGTCAATCAATATCACGTGTCGCGTGTCCGATATCTTAATAGTGTTTACAATAATAATAATAACATTAATTACAACAGTAATATCTGCGCGTACTTTGTTCCAAGCACTTATGTAGGAAATGAGTAAACGAACTTTATCAATATGTCGATTAAATAATAGTATTTATCATGCAAATGTACATTTGCGATAATATATTGTACGTGCATTGACACCCGCCATACGGTTTTTTTTAACTGACGTCATATAGTTGAAGATCCACAGGGGAAGAATATTTACGTATGTAACTGTGTAAATAAATACATACATACAAAATATACATAATTAAATAGCAAACGGTAGGAACAGATAATTATATCCACGAAACTGTTTATGTTTTTGGTCAGTAAAATAAAAATTGTTATTACATCGTATTTATAATTTTGTCTACGTCAATAATTCACTGCATGAATCTTTTAATGGCTATTTTTCATATTATAACACTTTCAAGACCTAATAGATGCATCGTATCAAACATTCAGACACTGCAGCTATTGGCACATAGATAGTATATACAGTATATAGTATATACAGATAAACCACACAGATTGAGCTAGCCCCTAAGTAAGTTCGAGACTTGTGATATGGGATACTAACTCAACGATACTAGATTTATAATAGATACATAATATAGATACACATCCAAGACCCAGAACAATCAGGAAAAGATCGTTTTCCATCATGACCTGACCGGGGATCGAACCCAGGGCCTCCACGTCGCAGGCAGGCGTGTTGACCGCTGCGCCACGGAGGTCGTCAATTGATGGAGCACGTAGTAGTCGAAGTGCAGATTAAGGTACAGTTTCATAATATTACTACTGGGAAAGATGCAGCGGCAATATCTCTTTGACTTTGTTTCTGACAAATCCCAATCTTGATAAAGTCTCACCTTAAAAACAACAAATTTTCACCTGGTGCAAAGACCCTCAAACTAAATACTCGCCTCCCCTCAAACTGAAGTCCTGGATTTACTACTGATTACTTTTACTACTTAATAGGTATCTGATTAATAGCCACATTGCTATTATTGACAAATCTAGGTTTATTATTGTGTCGCAATAAATTTTACAATAGATAAACTTTTGTGTTCATACAAAAACAGTCAATCCGTACCTTAACACAAAATTTTATCACAGTATCAACCCAAAACTGACGTACAAATCTCTCGCGACAACAGACCAACATATATTGGAGTACAATTATACAACTCACCAGAGAGACAAGGATGTTCGTTGAGGAAGTCCATCTTCACCTTCGCGATGTGCTCCTCAGTCTCGCGTTCCACTGGACCTTCCAACGCTTGGAAGACGGACGCTCCTAAAACAAGAAGATTTTTAAACAATTATGTTTTAGGGAATACGTATCATGTATGTATGGTCTCTTTTCGATGGTTTCTCCATTATAAATTTAAGTAATGATAATCCACATTTAAGAAAATAATGTTCATAATTTTGAGTATTAAGCAAAACAGAGCGTGTCAAGACAACCATACATAACTGTGTTAAAAACAATTTTCTTGCTATAACCGGAAAGAATAAATTTGAAAGGCAATCTTTGAAATAAGAAAAAGCAAATTTCAAAGGTTACTTGCACCAAACACTAAATTATCTCAAAATATCATATAAGTAGTAAGTAATTCAACGAAGGAGATTGATTGCAGCAAAAAACCATAATGCTCTTTAATGTGACACTTTCGTGGCAGGATCAAAAGCAACATTAATAAATGGTTCACTCGTTCGGATCAGGCGGAAGTGACGCCATAAATCAAGATACGAGATTAATGACGTCACGGCCCTCAGAGATATGAAGAAGCTAAGAATACGATAAATAATTATCTTGGGTTAATTGATTTCCGCTATAGATATTATTATTATGGCTTAATTCGTTGTGATTAAATATTTTTTTTATTTATTTCAAATATAATAACATTAACAACTTTACACAAAATCGCCAAACTGCTGAACAGTTTGTTGGCGAAAGAGGCGCTCTTACTTAACTTCTATGTAATTATATAACTATAACACATATATACCGCTTAG
>DVVJ01001618.1:0-11009 GCA_018234505.1 Junonia neildi neildi
TGATTAATAATTAAAATTAAAAGTTATATTTTTGCCCAACTTTTTTTACGTAATTATATCTAAGTCAGAGTGCAATCACAGACAGAGACTTATTTAATTTTATTTTCCAAGTAGTTAATTGACTAACATTACACAGTAGCTACTATTCTAATCATAGTGACTTAATATAATAACACACTCATGACTTAATATAATAAAATATATTTCAGACTATGCAATATTATATTTCTACATTCACTGGCTTAACCTACGTCATCATCTCTCATTACACTAGCATTGTTTACTCTCAAAGTTCCTCCTCAGTTCTGTATAAAATCGGGTCGGATTTTTAGTCATACAAGCATTTCAACTAGTCCAGCATGATCGGAAAGCATCAGCATCCTCTTGGCATTAGCCCAACGCAGATAACACTTCTGATACCGCCGAACAAGTTTGCCTATAAAAATTGGTTGGCGTTCGGCTGAGCCAAATCTGTAAGATGGATTTGTTAGTACACTTTTTGTCGCACTCACGTTGATTATGTATAAGTTCTTTTTAAATATTTGGATATACGAATTTATTTTGAAAATCATATCGTGTACCTTTTCCATTACTGAGATGCAAAATCTTATCTTTCTGATAATAAGGCAATGAACTATAGGGAATGTATAAGTATCTTAAGAGATCAACGAAAACGTCTTAAAGTCGTTTTAGAAGATTTTCAGATTAGTGATATTTTTGGTATATAAAAGTGAATATGTAGATGTGTGTTAAAATAAAATATTATCTCATAAACTAAAAAAAGCGTTTAGCGCTATTAGCTAAATATAAGAGCAATAAATTAAATCGGAATTAGGTCAATCGTTTTTCAACGGTAACATTGAAAACGTTCCATCTTTATTAGTATTCTCTTCCTTAAATAATATTCGGAACCAACAGTTCCAACTTACAGTTCAGCTTTCATGCAAAACTTTATAGAGATTTAAATAAAATCGACAGTAATAGAAAAACTTCGGTGAATTTCAACGTCGCAATCGAACGAACTAGAAAGTTCTACATCCGCTTTTACAATGTGGAATTCTCGAAAATTTCTCAGTCCTCATAAATATAATAATAATAATAATCATTGAATTGTCTACACGGTCCTGCAACATCCGGACCATCTGGCGGGCGGCCAAAACGCGCCGTGAATGAGTCGCCGCTCATTGTACCACCCTGTACATTTAAGTGCTGTTATTAATTTGAATTATATGCGACTGTATGGTCTGATAAAATTAGCATGACTTGTTGTACCATCTTAATTTAATTACGCATATTTTATGTGTGTGTCGTCTATATTGGAGCCATTCATGAAATACGTGATTCCCTTTTCTAATTACTAAGAGGTGCCTATTTCTGAATCTCTTTATTGTTTGTGGGTAAGACATCCAAAGGACGGACTTGTTATTCCTAGATATGTTGACAAGATTGATAAATATCGAAGCTGAACTCGAGTGAAACCAAGAGGCGTAACACTTAATAAGGAAACTCATTAAATTGGAAACAGAATATTGTATTTACAAATTATTCAGTATTTAGCAATTTTCAGAATCCGTTAGAGTCGTTTTACGCTCTGAGGAATAATTTATTAAAATGAAGCTTTACCAACAGGTAGGACTCAATAAGGTATCAAGTAAAGAGTTTGAAATTACAGTAAATACTCATTGAGTGGAGCGTAAATAGCGGGGGAGTGCTCCGCCATTTTGCGAAATTCGCATTTGACGAGTATCGCAGTTGACGAGTATTCGCAGTTGACGAGAGGATAATCGTTTCTGGGAGAGCCGGAGAACTCTCAAAAATACCGCAGTACTGAATATTCAAAGTGGATTCCGTGAATCGCTTTTTGATTGTTCGTGTTTTCCTTAGATTTAGAACGGGAAGTTCCTTAAGTTTATATACTTTTCACAAAATGGTTCTGAATATACATTTTATAATGCATACAATTAAAATATAATATATTCATTTTCATTTTTGAGTTTGAGTAAGCTAAACTTACCCTGAAGGATAATATTACAGTCATTAGAAGTTGAAGTTAAGTCATGGAGCGATTAAAGACTGCAATGGTCTATCACTTTTAAGGCATAATATATGCACTATGCATTTAATTCGACGTGGTCACTTCGTTTTTCATAAATTAGGTATTTGATTTTTCTACAAAAAAAAATTACAATAAATCAGTTACTGTTATAAAACATTATTTATTTTTTTTACATAGTCTCAGCGTTTTGCTAAGCTACTGTGACTCATTTTATTTGTTCATTCTCAAATAACCGTGATAAAGTTTTCCATATAAATAAAAATACTAAATATGAATACTAAACTTACCACATTTTGCATGTCCTACTAGCACTTAATAAGCAACAAACAAACTTTAAAATGCAGTACTTTAGACTGAAAACTACATACATATATCATATACAAAGTTAAAGTTTTTATTGCACGTATAACTTACGAAGGAAAAAGAAGTAAGGGAAAAAATACTTAAAGCGTGTAGAGGCGGTTGTAAAGAGTAATTTCTGACGGACAATTTAAAGCGAAAGACGGGAGATATTAGAGTCAGGGAATATTTTAATTTTTTTTATTTTCTTTTTTTTCTAAATTTTGCTATCAAGGGTACTTTTAAATATTAATAAATAAAAGATAATTATAGATTTATATTATAAGTATAAGATTTTACTCATATTTTTCCCGAGATCAACAATTTTGTGCGAATTACAAACGAGTGAGACCACAGTTTAAATTTAAAATCTTACGTTTCGGTACGACACAAAAGTTAATTTTCAACTGTGATAATTGTATTAATTTATGTCTATCAAAATTGTAAAATCCAACTTTCAGAACTGTGACTTTGCCTCAGAAAATCACTAAAACCGTTTTCCGAAAGAGATCGTTTAAAGATGTACACTTAACGCATACAAAACCTAGCCTCTACGTGTCAGTCAACAAACGCAAAATGTTTTGATTTCATCACGTTAAACGTCCTCCCAAAACAGCTCTTAATAGGATCTCTTTTTGTATGCACAAAAGTCCTAGAAATTTCTTTATTGGGCGCAGACTATCATATGTTTTTTTTTTTTATTTAATTAAACAGATGTATTATTTAAGAGTTTAGTTATGCAACAGTTGTTTTGGAACTAACCGAGGCGTTTATGGTCCGACTCTAGCATAAATTCATTGTAACTCAGTTCGCCGTCTTTCGAAAATGGTCTTTAACGTCCACCAAGCTTTGTGTAAATAATGTTCGCTGAATTTATCGCTATAATAAATGTTAAGTTAGCTTTTTCTATGAAAATAACTTTGAATTTACTTCCACGGTATTATTATATCGTTTCCGTGTTGCTGAATTATTATGACCTAGTAGTTCCTTGTAGCTCCCTCGTATGCAATGAGGCAATTTGTAGTACGCGTTCTAGACTCCGCTTCGACTACTTCTGGAGAACTGAACCGAGTTGAGAATGTAATTTTATATACAAGAAAAATTTCTATGCAATCTTAGTTGTTGAAGATATTTCAAAATGATAGATTAGTTAGTTTTCGCCTGAATCTGCCATATATGCAGTCGGTTAAAGTATCGACTTCGTTCACATCGAACAAACCACTCGCTGCCATCGCTCGCGTCAGGCGCGTAATGCAAAAGCGCGGGCGATGTGCGAAAGCCACGTGTGATCCCGGAACATGAGTTGGAGCTCGCGCTTTGCCCCACGGCCGTTCCGTTCGTGGTGCATGAAATGCAACGCAACGGTGTTGTTCTAGTTGTTTAAACCAACCAGCCAACCGACTAATAGAGGATTGTCGCATTTAGCGAACTCTGTCAATAATATTTAATGAACATATTTAAATTATTTTTTAATACAAAATTATTCGAAACGAAGTTATCCATTTTAGAAATTAGACAAATCTACAAATCAGGTAATTTAATTCCTTCACGAAAACCTGAATTAGTGTTACCCAGTAACTAATCTAACCCCAGAAAGCCGATGTACCCAAACGTACGGAGAAAACCTCTATCAAACTGACGTAAAATATTTACATGTAAAATGCGAAAGTTTTAATTACTCCCGCGTTCAAAAACTTCAGCCCTTTGAGTTGCGATTAAATCGTATGAAGCGAAATTTGTTTGCGTTGAAATCGAAACATGTTGAGATCAAATTGCGATGAAACGAAGTTTGGATTAACGGCCAGGTATTGGAAAGTTTGATTGTTAGGTAAATATCTCATTAGGATAAAACAAACTTCGGTATATTTTGTTTGTAATACTAGCAGTTTCCTACGGTTTTGCTTACGTGTACCTTTTTACTCCTCTGAGATTGGAATTTTGTATAATCCGTTTTTAGGAGATCTCTATAGCGTAGAATTACTTATTAGTTATTACTAAAGACATTTTTATCCCTTAAGTTTGGAAATTATAGGAAATCTCTTTTAAGTTACATAGAGTAATAGTCTTTTTCTTTCATAATTTAAGCCTCAGAACAAAAATACTATGTGTTTTAACTGACTTCAAAAAGGAGGAGGTCCGACGACGAAATCGACGTCCGGAGGACGAAATGGCACCGACTTCAAAATGTTTTAGAGTAAAAAGATTATTTTTAGCTTTTCAGTTTACTTTTGAAGTCGGTTTAATTTTCTGTGAAAAAGTTATTATTATAGGTAAAAGTAGTCAAAATTAGTTATAGTTGTGCGTGTAAAATTGTATACATACTTTTTATTGTTTAATGTAATAACGTTTATAATTTAAAGGTGCCCGTTTGTTGAGTCGAATCTATTCAAACATATATGAGTTGGTCCGATTTGAAAAATTCTTTTTGCGTTAGGTAACTCGTTTACTGAGGAAGGTTCAAGGTAAAACGCTACGACCCATAGAGGCGGAGCAGTAACCATAAACATTAACTTGACAGGTATCGCCATTGAACGTGCCGCATATTCAAATGTAGCAAAAAAATCAATTTAACAAATATTTTTGTATTTTACACACTGCCATATACCTAATTAGATGAATATCTAATTGCGATAAAACTTCGTCAATTTATCGTTTGCACTTGTGAAAAGGCATAGTACAATCAACTTACAGTAGGTGGCGCGCGTAGGATGTACCGGCCAGAAAGAAAAATAAGTTTTGGACGGTCGTCCTGCATAATGGAAGTCTACGTCAATACGAGCGATATCGCGAGCAAAAGCTAGCGGTGGACTAAAATAATTTTTATTTATTAATCAAATGTTATTTTTCCTTGAAATGGAATTATCCAAAAACCCTAATACGGGAATTAAAGTTCTATTAATGTTCAAATAGGTGGATGTAAAAAATTTAAAATATCCGTCTATGAAGATAAATT
This sequence comes from Junonia neildi neildi, assembly GCA_018234505.1. Lineage (NCBI taxonomy): Eukaryota > Metazoa > Arthropoda > Insecta > Lepidoptera > Nymphalidae > Junonia > Junonia neildi. The sequence continues at coordinate 5,349 of DVVJ01001618.1, forward strand.
AATTACGAGGAAAATAATAAAAATCGTTGTAAGCTAAGTCCTTCGAACTACAATCAGACAGGAAATAATTAAAGAATACAATTGCAATTATCCATATTTCATTCCATCTATATTTTAATGAACCATTCTTTAAAACGTCCGACGTACCTACGCTTACTATGAAATATCGGTATCCTATCGAGATTAATTTTTCCCTTGAAGTGGTATTGGTAGAAAACGTTCGAACAATAGCTTTTGTTTAAAAAGCCTTTTGACGTCAATTAATAAAATCAGATAATATATTTTTCCACCGACATTTCTCGGTAATTAACTTAATTTTTCTTTTTAATTGAACGAATGAACATTTATTGAAAAACATTCTTTGTAATACAAAAATTTATTTCGTCTCGCTGCTTTCACATTTCAGGTTTTCGAACGTAAGTAAATAAATAATTAATGGAGTGGGTTGACATCACAATACGAAATCTGTTAAGTTAGAATCCGTAGTAACTTTCTAGTTTCTAGACCAGTTATTGCCGAGGGAATCGATGTGGGTGTAGTGCTTTCATATTGTACTACTTTCATCGCATATTGCGAGTTTAATACTAAAGCTATTCAGATCTATTGTAAGCTTAAGAGTATGATTTTTAACATATAGAAGGAAAAATAAAGGAACCTTTTATCCATAAAAGCAGAGTGCTTTATTTGTATTCTACCTAAAATGTTATGAAATTTTGTGTATTGTTATTTTTGTTTGTTCCTTAATAAAAATACTACAGCAGTACATATAGTAATGTTATCCATATTTATAATCGTTTTCTTTAAGTGGATCTTTATATTACCAAGAATTCTGGTTGCTGTTTTATTCTTGTAAACCAATACTGTTCGGCTCAAATATTAGTCGACGTAAACTTACACCTTTATTGTTTCAACTGATACACGTCTATTTTGAAGACGTATGAAGTAAAGATTTCCACATTGTAAACTATATAACCAAGTTACATAGTTACACTACGAGATGCAGTACGGCGTTTTAATCAATTAAGCCGTCGATCGCCCTGCCAAGAACTATGCGGGGGCCTTTGCCAAACTATTTGCAGTGTCCCTCGTTTAACTTCCTCAAAACTGCCATTGTTGCTTGAATTATTCAAGGATCTTTGTCTATACTTTTCCAGGTCAAGCAGAGTTGCGGACAATGTTAATCTGTTAAATCTTCTGAAATAAATCCTGGAAGATATTATAACTTTCTTTATAATCGCCCTAGTTCCCATTATTTGGCTCAATTATAGTATTCTTAAAGCAAATATTAGGGGGTTCTTGACCTTACTAATTGTTTCAAATAGTGATCCCATTCCAAAGCTGCGGCCTTATAAACTCGTTAAAGAATGACGCTGGTTATGATGTCAGATTGATTCCTAACCCTTGACCTCTCAGTTATGACTCATTTAATATGTCTGTGAGGCTGCGATAACTTACGCTGATAAGTAATTATAATTTCCAGCAATTCATTCACATCACACTATGTATCCAAAAAATGAACTGTTAACCTTTAAATATTTTCAAGAGTTCTGTAAACTCTATTTTTATAGCATCGTCCTGTTCTATCGCATCGTCTACGTGGAAATCTTGTTTAGTTGACCTAATGCTCGTTTTTGATAACCTTCTCTTGGAACGAGGTAGGTGGTGTTGCAATATCAGAACGCTATCTGTCATCGGATAACAGATTACTCGAACAATTGTGTCGATCTTGTCACGGCACTAGAGTAAGGCGAGCCTGGCCGTCACGCATACCGGGTGACGTCACCTCCCCTGAGGGTCACCCGTTTTCTATTCGCGTTATACAGTGACGCACGCGCCGGTGACGACGCGAATGGCCCGCGCTCGCTTTTTAAAGTGTATTTATACCTCACCCCCAACCGATCGCGTAATTAATAGCATCTGGAACATCGTCACGGCGGGGTAACGGCCGTCTAGTCGCCATATTTCTGTCGAAATCGTCGCATACTCCCGGCGCCCCTCTCCGGTACATGCACCGACCGTGCCAAAATGTTTGCTGTGTTATTGCAAAATTGAAACATGTCGCGGTTTCCACTATCGTATTTTCCTGCTTGAGCCTGCTTCGGCAAAAATGCAAATTTCATTTCAGTCTTATGAAACTATAAATTTCCTCGGAACGGTCTTTGAAATGAAGTTCTCGGCGGAAAATCTATTTTAACAACACAGCTATAAAAATGTACTCATTTTGTGTTACATTTAAATTGTAAACATCAAATAATAATGCATTTCGCTTTAAGGTGTAGTTGATGCAGTAGTAAATTTTTCTTTAAAGCATTGTTACGACACAATTTTTCCAACTTTTCCATTTACATCGATTATTTATTCTTTAGATCAAATACACTCGAAGATTAACCGGTTTTTTCTTTCTCAAAATTTATATTTTTGACAATTATTACTTTTCCCACAATACATTTAACTTGATTTCCTCCTTAACGGGAAAATTCAGGACATTTTTTTTAAACATTTTTACTTTGACTAACGCACAAGGTTTTGACATGACGAAGGTATGTTTGTGCCACAAAAAACGATTAGACATAGAATGATAAATATTTATTTTTTATATTGTTGCTTGTTGTAAAATCCAATTACATATCTTTTTACAGGACACAGGAATCCAAATTAGAAAATGAAATAGAATTTCTTTAATGTAGTTTTAAAAAAATATTTCGCGTTAGAAAAGTTGGGGTATTCCACTTCACCCAGATTTTCTGGGTGTTAAGTATCGTCTTTACGTACATATTTAATTAAAACCATCTACAAATATTTTCTAAACCATTTCTTTTCGTATTCAGCTTAAAAGCTCTGAATATACTTAGGTTTTTATTAAGAGGTACAAAGTAAGTTATAAGAAATATTGAATTCATGAGAAAAAATATTTGGGATCATATAAATAATGTTTTGACGCAGCGAAATAAAATTATACGTCGGGTATGAGTTCTCTCCGACGTTCATAAAATTAGAATAAATATCATTAACTTCGAATATATATAGATACCTATACTAATGTATAAAATATCTTAAAAATATTTGAAGCTCTAATTTCAGGAAGTAAAATGGTTTGATTTGGGAAAATAATTATTTTGTTGGATAGCATAATCATTGAAGATACAGATTTCTAATCTTTTCATACCACTACATATTTTAATACCATATTTGATGAAGACATAAGTACCTACTATTCTCATAAAAGCTGAGTAGCAGTTATACAAACTACAACAGACAAAAACGTGTGAAAACGCAAGACAAATCTAGTGTAAAAGTTAATAAAACTGAGTTATATAGGTATTTGGTTATATAATAATTACATAGACGATAGATCTAATGGAATAACGTGGAGGTATTAGTGGGTGACAGGTCCCCAAATCAAGAGGATTAATAGTGGGGAGAGAGGGTTAAGTTGTCCTATCTATCCCATTTAATTTTAAACTGATAGATATTTTCAAGTTACATTATTATAATAGACTAGTAGGTATAGATTTATAAGATAAGATTAAATACATGTGTATGTTATGTTAGGGTGCAATCTAATTAATGTGCGTTTTATTAAGTTCAATAAAATCAACCGACTAAAAATATTTAGTGTGACGGATGAAGTTAATAAAAGAGAATGTTAAAAAGTAAAACCAACCAAAAAACTAAATTTAGGACATGGTTAGACACTAAGATCAAATAAAATACAATATGCATAATCATGGGCGTAGCCAGGATTTTCATTATGGATGGACAAAATTGGAGTAGGTAAAAAACCAATAGACCAATAGAATAGGTAAGTATTTGAAAAATGTAAATTACGGCATAAAAAGTGAGTTTTAGGTTCAATTTGCCTGTCTTTTGCCAGGCCAGCAGGACACATACTATAAAAATTTAAAAGGAGTCATTATTGAAAATAGCAATGAGGGGTTGGGCAACCCCTCCCTGCCCCATCTTGGCTACGCCCATGTGCATAATATTTTTAAATTAATAAATTTTACAACTATTATTTAACCTCTGTACTAATAATAATGTTACAGAGCAATCTTGCAGAAAACTATATCATATATACCGATATACATATAGGTATGTTAAATTACAAATATAATGACATGCATAACTTGTAAATAGACGAGTTAATTCAATAAACACTTATAGTCATTATAATGATAATTCTGCGTCTTAATTGGCTAGACGCTACCTATGTTCTTTATCTAATCCAGTGGAAATAGTAATATTATAGTATTAACTACATATAAATAAACAATAACTCTAAATCCTTACTTAAACTTAAGAAACATCTCAATCAAACAAATCCTCCAAAATATTCAAAGTTTGTTAATTAAAATAAAAATTTGGTGATGAGTGTTCGTTTTACCTACTTTCCTTCAAAGTCATAAAAGAAGAAAATATTCAACTGAAATGGAAAAACGCCAAATACAGGCTCTTGAACCATTTATGAATAAAATAGAAAAGATTTATGACATAGAATGAATAGTTAATTGTAGCCACAAATCCACCATCCATATTACATTTGGCATCCCGCCAACATATAAAAATGTCTATGGAAAACCATCACGGTACTGAGATGAACAAATTAAAAAAAAATGGAAGCCAAAGATGTATTATGCAATTTATTAAATAGGACTGTTTTTTGCAAAAAACTTGTTTGTTATCACACACATAATGGTTTTTCAGCTTTTGGTAATGTGGTGATAATGAAATGTGAAAATGTAAAAACCAATTTATTTAACATTACGCAATCCAAATTATCGAATCCAAATATAATTCATTTGATAATTTCCTTGATATAAAAATACATTCAGTTAAAAAATTACAAATTCAGTGATATAATTTTTTCATTGCGGTTTCTTAGTAAAATTAAACCGAACCACACCAATCTTGGAGACACAGCAGTTTTTTTTAGTATACTTTTGTTTTGTACTCGTAACATATTTCTTCACTGCTAAGTATTAGAAAATACCTAATATAATAAACATAAATAAGGTTAAAAACCTTTTAGGCTATCATTCTCAACTACAGTAAATTTCTTAAAGCCTGTAGAGATGAGATAATTCTCTCTGCATAAATATAAGTCGTCAGAAAAGAAAGGCAGTTCGTGAAACAATTACACCAAACACGGACCAATTCTTATTAGACTATTATTTTAAATAAATGATTACTAACATGAGTAAATTAATTACATTTACATTCTGTATAAGATAGTGTACTAATTAAGAATTTTCTTATCAGTTATCTAACATTCAATGATAACCAATTTTCTCTGACTTAATAGACTAATTATCCCTACAATTAGTTAACCCATTAAGTACATTGTGTTTCCTAGGTAAGTGTCTTTAAGAGCTACAATGACCTTTTATAATTTATATTTTCTACATTACATGCACAATAATACAATTGTATAAAGAAAATTAGGTATTTTTGATAGTTAAAACAATAGTCTTTTGAGATTATTAATTAAGTAATTTAGTGAAAGTTATTAATTAAATGAGTAATTCAATTCTTTATTTCTTTATCTCAGCATTTTTCCCGGACTTAGCCAGGGTCTGCTTTATTATAGCCTAAGTTTTGACAGGTTACTGATTTTTACGCAGAGCGATTGCCGTCTGACCTCCGCAACCCAGAGGGCAAGCC